>QNGE01006675.1:0-29410 GCA_008508345.1 Paragonimus westermani
TGAGAGATAGAATCCTGAGGGATACTGTGGCCAAGCCTTATCCAGGTACTCTCTAAGAAATGAAATTGGGACCACATTTTTTTTATCACGGAACGGTCATATTTATTTTTAAAAAAGACATGGCAGAAGCGTTTATGGCACAGTTCCGAAGTGTTTACTGCTCAGATCATGAAGTATCTGAGCCACCCTCTAATGCCAAGGAGGAGCCCACGGTAGATAAGAACACTGTGCCCAACGGAGTTGAGCCAGATGTATCCCCGATAATTAACGTAAAGACCCCGGACCCGGATGACACCCACACGACAATCCAGAAACCCTTGACATCGGCCTTTACCCGCACCTTCAATCTCATACTGAGGAACTGGGGAGAAACCACCATATTTCCCACATTCAAAGATGGTAGCCTGTCAGATGCTCAAACTTATCAACTAGTAATCCTGAAAGTTGTAGGCAGAGAACTTTTGAACTTATTCTGCGAGAGAGGATCCGCATATTCCTGTAGGCAGAATTATTCGGAGCTCCTCGGCATGGTTCTCTAAGGATCATCCCTCACCTTAACAGTCTGCTGGCGTTTTTAAACTTTGTCGCGAAGAAGCTGGAAAGGTAGAACTGACCGAGGTGTGTTATCTAAATTTCCGCAGAACCTTTGTTTTCCCCAAAATAGGTCAGCGGGTCTGACTCTACGAAAAGCTGTAATATACCCTAGAGTGTGCATGTGGATCAAGATGTTTCTGGTTGGAAGGTCGTGTATTGTAAAAGTGAGATGAGTATTGTCTAACAGAAGTTCTCTGGTAGGTGGCGTACCTCAAGGTTGACTCCTGAATCCTCTGCCCACATTGGTGAATATAACCGAACTGACAGATAACGTAGTCAGTCCATTTTACTTATATGCGGGTGATATAAAACTGGTTTGAAATGCAGCGGACGCAGATGGCATCCTAAAGGTCATTTTGAAAATCTACAGACGGACACTGAACTGGGACATACCGCTGAACGGCTCAAAGATCCATACTGTAGAATCAATTGAACCAAGAAAGACCGGTTGAAAGCAACTCAACGATCAAAAAAGGAGTCTATTGTCGGCACGCGGAGGCAACGTGGAAGCGAGCGAATGACAAGACGAAACGGAAACACAGCGTAACAACAAGCAGGCGCGCAGCGTTGGTCGTATATTTGCGTTCGCGCGCCGTAACTCTAACACATTTGATAGAAAGCATTCAGCCTCGCCACACTATCTATTTTAACACTCGCCGATCGACTTCCAGCTATCTGCGGAACGCGCACGGACAAATAGCCGGAATACCAACTAAACTCCAGACCAGAGACTTGGGTTATCAGGCCACCGACATGTATATTCCGTCTGCCCAGTGTGCCGCGGCCGCGGTTAAAGTACGGTCACCGATATTGGAAGACATCCACGTTCTTAGTTCATGTTCAACAGAGTTGATTTCATCGTATCCGGCCAAATGCGGAATATTGTGCGCAAGCTTGGCTATCATACCTCACGAAAGAAATAGCCGCACGTATGGTGCAGAGCATGAACAGTTAAGCGGTCGTCAGTGAGCGAGGTGGCTAAAATTACTTCCGGTAGGACGATAATTAAAAGGGTATTCCATCGGTGGGAGAAGTAAAACACTACACTGGCGCAATCCTCTTAACCTGTCTTATGTGGTGCGACAGGAGCGTGAGTTAGAGAATCATAGATTCACAATCGCGAAGACAAGACTGATTGCTCAGTTTGACTGTTTTGACAACTAAGAAGCCAGCTGGTGGAGTTGGCTGCCCTCTAAGACTCTGCAGGTCTCAAGCGTAGATGTATTCAAGGAAGAGTTAAAAATACGTCGGAATAAAGTTATTCTACTTTGCACTGAGTTGAGGTGCGACTGTGGTTTTGCTCTACAGGACGGCTAGAATATGCCTTCTGTTTATCCTCATCCTAGATCACGGCCTGAACGCATCGCATCGACAGAAAACGCAATCCGAACAATTTCTAAATCACATCAGTCAAGCGCCAAAACATCAACCAGTAGGTAACTGTTCCTGAGGGACCTCTGAACATCCCGAGGGTTATCTGAGAAAAACCTGAGTTTTCTAAGATGAAACGTTGGAAAAACTAGTAAACGATCAGGAGAAAAGCTGCGCGCAGCCCAGTAAGAAGATTTCATCAAATACCACCTACATTTTTTGTGTCTAGTGTATCCAACGATGATGAAAGTTAACATCTGTTTTCATCACACGAGCAAGGTAACTACCAATTTTCGGGAATAATGAAAAGGCCCTTGTAACCAAACCACTTTTGTAGTGAATTATCAGACTGCAGGCAGTTACAATTGGCCCGACGCATCAAAATTTACAACATAATAATACCTCCTGTTCTCCTTCAATATCTGCAAGAGTTTTTCATTCAGTCTGTACCATGCCACTTACAATAAACCACGTTTTTGGAATGTACCAGAAAGAAAATATCTCAAATAAAAGGCAAGGTACGAGGGTAATTCATTTGGAAATAACTTAGAACTTACAGTTGTTCCAGTAAATGAAGGATTTGCCCGTGACTGCATCTGCAGTGTAACCCAAAATTTAGTTTTAATTGTGTAGGTACCACCCCTTTCAGTTCTCTCAAGATACGTTATACTAATCGAATGACGTAACATGTGTCACTTACACAACGTGCTTATATAACTCCATGTAGCAACTGTTGGCGATGTCGACTCGATTCACCCATCCGCCAGACAAGTTTATCATCTGCTCATGGTCTACAATGAAAAGAGATGAACGAGTTGCCTGAGTGGCGCACTGTGCAATGACGTAAGTTAGTGCTAATGGACAACAATTGTGTGAACAGAACGCGGAATGGTTAACCACCCAGTGGCGTGACTAGTGCGCAGAAAAATGCGACGGTTACATCCACAGTTGAGACGGACGAACGTCAATCTTCGAACAGTTATCGGCCAATCAGCCTTACCAGCCATCCGTGAAAAATAGTGGGGCGCCTACTAACGCTAGTCTTCGATCTCATCTGTTACTGGTTACAACAACCAGCAAAAAGGTCCACAGTTCGAAACTTCAATCAGGCAGATTTTTTGAAGGCCTTAGTACCTACCTAGGTTCACTTCTTCTTGGCCTGGACTCCGTGGGCCAGAACTGTCGTACGTTTCAAACCGCAATTCAGACAGCGGACGGCTTATTTATACCTCGCAAACTGCACTTTCTCTTATCCACCATCAGTTTCACGCAGGATACGTCGTCTCCTTAATAACCGTTCCCGTTTATTCGCGAAACAAGTTTACAGGAACCTCAGAGGAACTAAGCGCGTTTCACCTCGTCCGAAACAGGTGTGCGCTGGAAATCTGCGAACACACCAAACTGGTACAGGAGAAGACCTTTCTCAGAGCCCGCGGAAACGAAAACTTCCTACTCAAGCATATGCGACGACTAAGAAAGAGTAAAACTTCAGAACTTCCTTTACGACTGCCCAGCGAGGAGACTTCATCCGACTTCCTAGTTGTGGCCGAGTTAATCATGGAGTAATACTCGGCAGTCTACAACGTAGCATCCTAGAGCAGGCATCCTGTCATACCGCAGCAGAACTTCAGGCAACCACTCGTGACCACTGAGTTTTCTGTGTTAGATGTCGAAGACACTTCACTCAAGGTTAATTCATGAGGCGCAATGGGTCCTGACTTGATCCATCCAAGAATACTTAGGGAAGCAGCTGCTAGTCTGGCTGAACCCCTTATTTAGCTGTTTAAGCAGACACTCCAGACTAGCATCTTCCCTAGCGCATGGAAAGATGCTACGGTCACACCCATATTCAAAGTTGCTGGCCGGCACTCTCCGGCTAGCTATCGGTCAATCAGCCTTACCGGCATTTCGTGCAAAATAATGGAGCGCCTACTAAGGCGCGCTATACTCAGTCACTCCTTATTAAATAATCTCTTCTCTTCCAACCAGCATGGCTTCATTCCTAATCGGTCATGTATAACAAACATGCTTATTTTCATGGATAGTCTAACGGAGGCCAAAGACAATGGCCTCATCTCGGATGCTGTCTATTAGATTCCGCTAAGGCTTTGGATCAGACCTTCAGTCTTCTTCTTTCACTTCTGCGGGAGTTCCCATAGGGTCGGTTCTAAGTCCTTTGTTAGTCTTCATTTACACCAACGACCTTTCAAACAATATTTCCAGCAACGTCCTCTTATATGCAGACGACCTAAAAATCTGGAATGCCACTGATCCCAGTGTACTGCTGATTGATCTTGACGCGACTGAGCATTGATCGGATGATTAAATTTGTCTCTAAATGACAAGGTGTGCTCACTTATCACTCATAATGCGTTCCGCAGTGCATACACCATGAGAAACGATGTGCAGGAAGATATGGGCATTTTTTCCAGCGATTCAGCGATTGATACACGGGTTCGAGGCAACGGCCCAAGTTTCCCGGATCCAGTCGGTTTTCCTTGCTCAGTGTCAGCAGGCTTCTGTTGATCTGAAAGGCGATCACTGAAGACAGGGTGTAGCACCGCTCTTGGGGATTACAGTGAATACCAAGAACAGAAAGATTATTTGCATAATGCAATTTTAGGTAAATGGGAATCAAGCAAAGCTTTGAAAGGATACCTGGAAGCGCTGCTGACGACCTCGGAAGCAAGGCTGTTCCAATAGTTAATAACCCTGATTGTCATGTAACTTGTGCTTCACGTATCACCATGAGACGGTGGAGAAAAAGCGCAATTCCCCCTCATAGACACGGAAATATTTTAAACATTTCACAGGGTTTATGTAAGGTCGCTCCTGGAGCACGCTAATCAGGTCGCTTTTGCCGACCTGAAGAAAGCCACTAGCTGTTGAGCGTGTCCAGCGCGCAGCTACCAGGGTGGTAGCGACCCTGAGCAATGTTCTTTACGAGACTCGACATAAAATTCTTGATTTGTATTCACTTGAATTTCAACGTCAACGCGGTGATTTATCCTCACACACTTATTTGAAGTGTATTTTTCGTTTAGCAGTTCCTCATTCAGGCGAATGATGATGGCCGGCGATGACGTAACAGGAAGCCGTCCAAGCTTCATCCTCGGATCTTCCTTAAACAACAGTTCTTATAGGGCTCTCAACCATTTGGACAACATCATTTCTGGGGTCATTAGCAGCACTTCTAGAGCATTGCGTGATTCCCGGTAACTTGAAAGTTCAGTATGCAAATAATCTTACTGTTCTTGCTAGCCACTGTAATCCCTAAGGGCTGTACTGAACCCTGTTCTCAACGATTGCCTATCAGATCAAAAGACGCCCGCTGACGTTGAACAAGACTCACCGACTGTAAACGGGGAACCTTGAGCTTTTAGGCCGTACCAGTGTAACAATCGTTGAATGCTAATTTATTAAAATTAACGCCACTAAGATGAATGCCATCAAGCGCCCGCTAACGGTTTTTAGCAATTGTTTTGTAGTGAACAACTGGGTATGCGCTCGACTCCCGTTCACTAAAAATTTGAGGCGCCTTTCCTGAAGAGGAGTCGAACCGTAGCCCCATCAGACATCGAACTAACAGAAAGCGTCAGGCTTTGGAAACAAATCGTATATTTTCAGCAATTTTAGGAAATATGATCAGTGGTTAGTTTTAGCCTAATCTGGAACCAACGGCAGCAACCAACAGAAGAAAGAAGAGCAGCGCGAGACGGGCCCCAGCCCACTTGGCGAAAACAAAAGTGCGTGAGAGAGAAGTGCGTGGAAACGTCGAATGCGTTAAACAACGCTCGAAATGGTCCAGGTCAAAAGACCCTGAATAATGGAGGAATAGATGGGTCGTTGGAAAAGTAGCAAACATTTGCTGCGTATAATTCGTAGCTCGGATGAGGAAAGTACCACTGAGTTCATATCAGGCCTCCTATACCAGGCGTACATTTAATCATGCGTACAGAAGGGACAAGCAATGAAGCATGGTTGCAGCCGGGATCCTTAGAGTAGCCATACGAGCTCTTGTCACTACAGTTTCCTTCGGAACACTCAGAGATCAACCACGGCACAGCTACCCTTTCGTGTGTTTCTAGAGCAACAGGTGTAGGCCGTCGTCAGCTGTCAGAACTGCAGTTCAAAAATACACTGAAATCGTTTAAGCCTGCACGTAACTTCGGTTGCCATAACAACGCCTTGCGTGTTTTTATAAAGCAGTCAGTGTAGCGCGCACATCCCCATCAATAAGGATTCTCTCGCCCGGATACAAGACTAATGAAAATGGTAATCGTTATTTGGAAACTATTCCTTTCACGATGGTCCGCGACTAATTAATAACCTATCAAAAAATGATCACGCGTGGCGTATATAAAGGCGTAGGATTATTGCACATGGTCCTGAGTGGTTCTTAGGATATGAGGTGACATAAAAAAATCCATAATACGGTTTCTCTGAGCGCCCAATGCGTTTATCCAAGGATCTTGGGTATTGTTAGAGACGGTTCGAAGTGAACTACTTAAGGTGTCCTCTAAAAACAACAAGTGTGGGCGGGCTTAATACGAAAGCATTTCTCAGTTTCATAAAAGTTACGAACTCCTAAGAATGTACCAGTAGTTTTGCAGTGTGAAAGAGGAGGTCGTACACACTCAGTTAATACCCGTTACAGTGTACCCGAAGTTGTATGCCTTATATATTTTTCTACGTCCATGTGCCCTGACCATGTAACTGTAGCCAACATCGTATATAAATGCCTATGTATGCAAATATGGGCATGTATATGCGCGTCTATGCTGGTGTATGCTAGATTAAGCCACATGGTTCGGAGTGGATGTTCGTTGCATCTACTCGTGGTTCATATGTATTGCAAAGAACGGTCAAAAATGAATAATTTTCTTTTAAAGCCTTATAATTAATTATGATTGATTAGGGCTGACATTTGTTGCAGGGTTTCAACTCAGCAGAGACATATTCGCAACGAATATCTTGCGAAAACACTCATTGATACATAGCATTTTATAAAACGGTTTCTGAAGATTATAATCTTCAAAAACCGTTTTGACTAGATTCTACTTTGCCAGTCACTCTCAGACGAAAATTCACTAGGAATAATTCGAATTAACAGACAGGGACGGATCCCTCTGCTAGAACCAATTAGGAATGCGGTTCACTGGTGGATTAGAGCTGGTTTTAGGAAAGGTCAGGGATCCCTGGTGGTTTCTTTGGACCAACAGTGTTTTGGTTGCTGAGAATGTATTTATCTGCCTGTGAGCCAGTATACTCTGTATTTAGAGAATACGTGAAGTACCTGACACAAAGGAATTACAATAAACTCCAGGAAGTTTTCGTTATGCGTACAAGCTAATTCTCAGTCCGTTACGCTTGTTAGGGTTGTATTAGGGATTTTTTTCCCGCATCCCAATAAATCTCTAAGTAATTTTAGGATTGATCAGGGGATTATTTAGGGATTCGTTAGGGATATGGGACAAAATCTCTAACATGTGTAATGGACTGAGAACTAGTTTATACGTATTACGAAAACTTCCTGGAGTTTAATGCAATTCCTTTGTGTTAGGTACTTCACGTATTCTCTAAATACAGAGTATACTGGCTCACAGGCGAATAGGTACATTCTCAGCAACCAAAACACTGTTGGTCCAGAGAATCCGTCTCTAAACTTTCCCAATCCCAACCCTAATTCACCCCTAAACTGAATCCCTAATTGGTGCTAGCATGGCCGTCCCTCTGTTCACCAGAAATAAGCAGACGACGCCCACGACGTAAGAAGCAGACGGCTTCAGTTACTAGGTCACTAGCTGGATCTAGCAAACTGCTGGACAAAATTACGGAAATAACCATTAATGGTTATTCCCACTATCAACGGCGACTGGCTTTTTCATTCGAGTACACATCGTAAAAAGGAGTGGAGTTTGATGCACTAATTCCATTTCATTCAAAACGCAAATCTCGTATAATCCCTCAAGGGTGTGAAAACATTTCAGACGAATCAACGCTAATTAAATAGTCACTAGGCGGACAAGAACATGGGAAACTCATTTTGAAAAAACAGAAAATCACTTGCAATTTAACGACAGTCATCTCCTTAACACCATCCATTAAACGCTTTTCATTTGCGGTTTCGCTGCACATAAAAGCTGTCAAGTAAAGGCTTGTGGTTTTAGAATGAAAAGCAACACAGATCACGTATGTCACAAAACCCGTGGAAGGGTTTTCAGCAAAATGAATCACTACGAACTGAGAACCAGACAGAACTAGCCAAACAAAACGCCGAAAGACTGAGGGGAGTTTGGGAGCAGCAAACGCGAGAAAAACAAATTGAGGTAGAGACGTTGCGCCGGTTCTACCAAATCAAACACAAAAAATCGAAGGAATTGGCCGAACGAAGGTGAGAACCACTCGGTTCTTGTTTATACGTCCATTCCAGGCAGGCATTTAAACTAGCTATATTAGAGGAGGAAGCCCGCTTGCTGGCAGAACGCACAACACCGGCAGATGAAAAAGCAGACCGGTATGCGCAGTTGAAGGCAAAGGCCCTAAAACTGGAAGAAGATCGGCGGTTGGCAAGCTTGGAACTGGCGAACAAGAAATATGAACAACAGTTTCGGTTTGTTTTTGATAAAAACCACTCTTAATGCTACGGCCACCTACCTAGTGAGAGCTGCGACTTGCTCCGTGAAGAGTTATCGAAGAGAAAGGCTCAAGAAATTGCGGAAGACCGTCGCATTCAAATAATTATGAACAAGCAGGCAAAGCAACTTGCTAAGGAGCAAGAACTATATTTCGATAGGCTACAACTAGAACAGCAAAAGTTTTCACCGGAATCCCAGCTGGAATGCGTGAAGAAGAAAGAAGAGAGAAAGTACATAACTGTTTCATTTTTATTTCCCATCTAGAGCGCTTCTTAACGCACTTCAAAAGCAAATACAACAAAAGGAGGCAGAGCAACAGAAAAGACTGGCTGACAAACTTTGCGAACGTCAAGAAATGGTGAGGCCGTTTTAAAACACTAGAGCCTGATTAGGAAAAGTAGTTTGAAGTGGGTTAGCCAGGTTTTGCTTTTTATCACTGTGCCCAAAACAAGCCAACGTTTACATAATCTCAGTCTCATACACGCTAGACTTCTATTGTACTGTCACGTTACGACTATGGATAGCAAACGTTTTCCGATTCTATTAGATACATACCGAAATTTGCAGCAACATAAAGTCCATGCGCAAGTAGACTGAACACCACTCAACTTTCACACAAAAATAAATTTCCAGTCGGCTCCCCTCAAAAAGAAACACTCTGTAAATGTTCAGTAGAAAGCTGGGTGACTGCCAAATATCTGACCAGACCTGAATTATATTAACTTTCTTACAACCATATACTCTGTAACTCACTATACGCACCGACGCTTATATAATCTTCAAGTAGACCATCACTCATATTCGATTGCAGCCTTCGCATCCAGATAGACTTTCCAGCCGGCCTCTCTCGAAAACAAGCACTAGACTCGAGTTTCGCTCTCATTAGAGCTCGTCAGTAGGGCATATCCTTACCACGGCCATAATTTGAACTCCGGCCATTCCAATCATGAGGCAACCGTGTTAACCACTGCGCCATTGACCTCACATCAGGCACGACCGAATTATCTGAACGCTCAACCACTCTCGCTTGTGAGCAATGATCAGGTTGTCCGATCGTCTCGCGAGGAGACACAGTAACTGTCCCGACTACTCATCAGTAATCTGAAATATCGCCTTGCATGTTTAATGATTTCAGTGATCTCGACCTGTCTCGGAAGTCCTCATCGCGGGGTTATCGATTGGAGTTAACAGGCAGTAACTGTGTCTCCTCTCGAGACGATCGGGCAACCTGATCATTGCTCACAAGCGAGAGTGGTTGAGCGTTCAGATTTGATGATTCGGTCGTGCCTAATGTGAGGTCAATGGCGCAGTGGTTAACACGGTTGCCTCATGATTGGAATGTCCGGAGTTCAAATCCCGGCCGTGGCAAGGATATGCACTACTGACGAGCTCTAATGAGAGCGAAACTCGAGTCTAGTGCTTCTTTTCGAAAGACACCGGCTGGCTGGAAAGACTATCTGAATGCGAAGGCTGCAATCAAATGTGAGTGATGGTCTACTTGAAAATAAACCAAATCCCCGACTACTCATCAGTAAGCTTATATAATCTCCGACAACCCTTTGAAGAAATATCTCAGCGCATTATTGCACGCATACAAATGATTTGACATACACGTGACCTACTCATGCCTTGTTTGGCCGAAAAAAATACACTTTTTAAATGAACGTAAATCAAATAATATCTGGTGGAGGGTTTAATTGACTTACCTTGGAAATCGCCTTAAAAGACTGTCGAAGTAACATGCCGCTGACACGTGGCCTAGAGCAGACTGGAAGTTGAGCGAAAGTGATCTTAAGTGTCTGTAAGACATTGTATATTTGAGAATAACACTCGTAGCGAGGTATGGTAGTTACAAATGTACCAGTGTAAGTCAACGACTTAAAATGACTGCCATCGACCAACACAAGTACATTTTTGGATATGGATATGAGAATTTCGCTTCTTTTCGCCTTCCGGTGAGCTTATTAAATCATGCAAACCTCAGGTCACATTGTAAAGGCAATTACAATTCACAGGGTTCTTAGCCTGATATTCCGTATATGCACCTTTTCTGATAGCTAGACACCATGCACCATGTGCTTGGCGTGGCAACAATGACGTCAGACTAGGTGGTAGATTAATCCAGGCTTACAGTTTTGTTTCGTCATGATAAATCAATCCACCTTTGGAGAAAAAGTGTCCAGCCATCTGCAACATGGCCCGTGTACCCGCTGCAGAGTGCTACCAAAATCCAATGATTTGGTCAATTATATGACGAGTCATTTTGTGTTGTGTGGGCTATTCACGCTAATTAAACTGAATATTAAAGATAAACTCGACGATATATCAGCTTCGTAGTCATGTTTCACGTTTGGTCTATGAATTGTGGGGGAAAAGTTTCACTGGCCATCAAAAGGCAGTTGTGAAATACTCCTTCATATGACTGTGCTGGAGGGGCTGATGTGACAGAGTGCGCTAATTTCTAAGAAGCTCCAGTTTAACCAAAACTCTTCAAGGTGAACAATTCTCTAATTTCGTCTTCTTTTATTTGATATGTCCACAAGGAAAAGCAAAACCGAGAACTGAATGCCGAAGAAAAACGATCGCTACAAGAAAAGCTCCTTAAAAGAGACAAAATCCAACACGACTTGGACATGTGTCTGCAGGCAAAACGTGAGCGACTGGCAGGCGAACAAGCCAAAATGAACGCTGTGGACACAATGCAAATGAAACGAGCAGAAGAACAGGCTAATAAACAGAGAGAGGGGTTAAGTGCAGATAAGGTCAGTTTTCATTCTGCTTCATGTCATTGTGTGGACAATTTTAACAGCCAGTATTAAGCTGATCCATGTTGAATAAACTACTGAAAATCCAGCAATCATAGGCAGGTTTCTGAACAGGCGTTTGGAACCGTTTTGGGTTTGAGCCGGTTCGGTTTTAAAGAGCTTTAAACCCCAAATTTATCTACTATTCCTGCTCTAATAAACTCAATTTCACAAAATATTCGCATTCACATTTGCTTCACACACTGTACAGTATATCATTCGACTTGGAGAGTGTGAAGAATAGAAAATGTTGACACAAAACCAAGACTAGTTAGGAGGGATACAAAGGTTTCGCAATGAGAATGTTACTGATTTGTATTCAACCGTGCCTGATGACGCGCCCGACCAGTTGTGCATCATGCTTTGAGTCTTCGTCAGAAGGCCGACGGTGACAGCCAATTGGACATTAAAGCTAAAGCCTTCAGCCCCACAATTCCGGTTATATGTTGACTAATCGTTTGTTAGGTTCACCCAAATGCTTGTCGTGAAGTGGCACTGCGGCGGTACGTAGTTAACAGAACCTACATCAATGAGAGAGGGTTCACCCAATGTCTATACTCATCCTGATCACCAAAGCCAATGGCAACTACGTGGTTGACCATAGGGATTCTGCGCCACACGATCTTGAGAAGAGGTAGAATGTGTCACACGTTGAGAATGCATAAACGCAAACAGTCAGGATCAAGGTGACTACCTTGCGGACAGACAGTTAGGTTTCGATTGAGACCTGATTAAACTGGTGAAAGTTATGAAGAGAAAATAGCTTGAAATCCTCTTCCTAAACTCCCCTCATGATTGAATCGATATGAGACTTAATGTTGCCCCGTCCCTGAATTTGAATTTACAGAAAACATATCTCCCTTTGGATTTCAGCGGCGCGCCAAGAAGGAATGTTTGCAATACATGGACTACGTCAGGCAAACAAAAAGAGCTGAAGAATTGTATGAACGACAATTGGAATGCACGGTTAACGAAAAAGTGGCACAAGGAGCGCAAAAGGCTGCAGAGTGCAAGGCCCGTGAATATGCTACGCGTGAGGTATTGACTAAGGAAACTGCTGATATCTGTAGACGGCAGATTGAACAAAAAAGTAAGAAAAATATCATTACTAGCATGCAGACGTAGAAACCGTGTTCAGTAAAGACTCGTGAAAATAACTTCCGGCGGTAGGACATCGTCAACTACCCCGATTACTAGTCACACGACTGAGAATGCGAATATCGGGTGTCCAAATAGCTCTGGTCTGTAAGGAAAACAAACAACACACAAGTCCAACACCGGTAATAACGGCAAAGTTGGTGTGACGGATAGCGCCGAGTTAAGATATCGCACGGCTTTAGAAGAAACCTCGTCTTGGGACGTAACGTGGGTACACGATCGTGCACCCATATGCACAGTGGTCACACAATGATCCGTGCTTCAGAAAAACACAACTGGCAAACCGTACTATTCGGTGAATCCTTACAACGTCATACCTGTGTAAATGCTCATGCGTCGTGTCTTCCAACGGTCTGAACACACTCCGGTGGTACACAACAAAGAGCATGTTAGGAAGGAAACAGCCCATGGCCATCAACTATGTAAGAGAAAGCATCAGTTGTGTCTGCCCAGTATGTAAATGATTGTGGGGTCACCGTGCATGTATAGTAAGTGCAAACTTGCGTCCAAATTACATCCTGAGACCAGATCATCCTTAAAAATGTGTGCCTACGTTGATTCGCACTAAATTCGAATGACCCATCAGAGACGACGCAAAAACGTAAAGCCAGACACGTTCAAAACATGTTTGTAGGTTCAGGGTTCAAAACCTTTTAGTGAGAAGGTTGATGACCCGATACTGACAAACGGCCGTTTTGCAGCCGTACAGTGGAAGTGGCCGCGTGCCTGAGTGTATACACGACCGATTGACGGAGCTGGCGTTCTGCTTTCAGCTTGGAGAAGACCAATCTCTACTTGTTGAGACAAACCTTTATTTCACTCCCTAAGCCCCGCAGCGTCAGAAATACGCGAACTTGTCAGAATACCCTGACTTTATTATCAGACAAATCTAGAGTTCTACAGAAATAATTTGTACCTTAAAACTGCAAAGTATATTCCGAAGTATTTCACGGGGCTTCGACTGTTCATGCAGTTTCCCCTAGAGCTGGAATATTGTCCAAAAGCAACATCTTGTCATCAACATTGCTAGTGGCGGTCAGCCTTCTACCGGTCAGGAGGTCTATATCAGAATTCTAATATCGAAGTCTTCTGTCACTTCACCCACTGGAAAAATAAGAATCTATAAGCAGCACCACAGAAATACTTATCGCTGCGCAGTCAACTCCGGGCTAAACACAATGGAACTGGAAACAACGTAGCTGAAGTTGACTGACTACAGTCAAGGTATATCTGGCAGGAGAATTGTGTGCAGTTTGTGGTACTGAATCCAGAAGTATGCCACGAGCACTCAGATCTACGGTCGTAAAAAGAATTGACCGTAAGTAAAATGGACCCACCTCCTTACAGCATTAATTCTCGTTTGTTCTTTTCAATCACGCGGAAAAACCTCAAAAATTCAGGTGGAAAGCTTGAAGCTGTACACCTTTCCCTGCCTAATGCTTGATGATGGGAAGGTTCGTTGCAGAAGACCCTTGTCCACATCAATAAGCACACAGTGAACACAATTTCCTCTGGGCGAAAATCATTTAAAACCCCTGACATTTGTTGAAATCAAATAAACATCCTACTTGGCATAAACCCATAGGGCAAGCCTTCGTAAAGTTCGCTGTTTTTACTATTGAACACGA
The DNA here is from genome assembly GCA_008508345.1 of Paragonimus westermani. Classification (NCBI taxonomy): domain Eukaryota; kingdom Metazoa; phylum Platyhelminthes; class Trematoda; order Plagiorchiida; family Troglotrematidae; genus Paragonimus; species Paragonimus westermani. The sequence goes on from QNGE01006675.1 coordinate 14,194, forward strand.
CACTGTTTCTCGAATCATGTCGCATGAAATAATGAGTAGAGTAGGATCGAATTGCATAGAATGAAACGGGTGAATTCAGGGTGATGTTTAGAGGTTAGGAACCCTCCCTAAAACTAGTCGCCATTGCAAATTTATCGCAGCCTGCACATTCAAGTGAGCCTTTATCTAGCCCACTTTAGAACGAGGTCCCAGACCCGATTTTCGTTCTCAATAGAGCTCTCCGACAGTAAACACGCACATCATGAACGACATTCGAACGCCGATCCACGTGCTTCTGAAGCAATTGTGTCGATCAGTGCATCATTAATCTGACGTAAGATACAGCCGGAACGCCACACCTGGACGTCCATAAACAATTTCGTGTGTGTAGTGTTCAGTTTGTTCAATCGTCTCAATAGGTGATACAACAACTGTCGAGTTATCTATAGCCAATGACCCACGACCACACCTCGAAAAAACCGAAGCAACTGGCTGTGTTAAACTTGCTGAGTAATGTTCTGGTAATTGATTAGAATTTGGGTTTCTCTTTCCAAATCAAACCAGTCGAAATGTTTAACTTGAGAGGAAATTTGCCACCTACCATATAAGCTGTCAGTTTTGGAGCGTCCAGGTAATCAAGATAGCAACTTGCTACATACGTAAACCGATCGACGACGTCAGCAGTGAGCAACTCTGATCATCGTATACTCATCACCACAACGCCATAAGCAAACTACCTAGTTTTAATGGTTACACTGAAGCAGGATATCCGATTTCCAAAGCCTAAACGATAAAATCCAAGGTATACGAGAGCCTAACACGTGCTTGCCCTCAACGAACTGTTTCTGGGCGACAGAATGATATTCAGAAATAATTAGCAACATAAATCCTAGCGCCGTGAGTAAAATTAGTGTGCGGTGAAGCTAAGTGAAGACAAGCTCCAGCAAAAACGTTAAGCCAAGTAGACGGATTACAGCGCCGACTTCCCCATACGATTATTTAGCCCATTCCAAAGACAGAAGCGTACAACACAGTTTAAGGAATTATCTCGCAAAAAATTAAATAAACTGTCAGTGACATGTATAAAGTTGACAGGACTAATTTCAGTTTAGGTTTCGTTTAACAGGTTGATTCGAATGATTAGCCAAGTGTGTATTCCATGCATTTTATAATGATAGGTTACGAACGCGCCCTGGAGAAATTATCCAAGACCAGGGAAGCCGCCGAACTGAGAACAATTTTGGACGAAGTCAGACAGGAAACAGAAAAGCAGTTGGTTAATCAACGAGTGAGGATAGAAGGCTATCGACAGCAGCTGGAGGCACAAATCAGCGAGCGTCACCAGCAAGAAGCACAAATGCGCAATGAACTCAAAAGAGAACGAAGTGACGGTCAAAAGACGGAGGCTATTGTACGACGACGAATTTATGACGTACTACATTCTGAACTAGACGATGCGAACAGACACCCTTGGCGGAAAATGCTGGCCAATCAGCATCCCGATATTCCCGTTTGGACCGGAACGCTCGACATATCGCCATATAACCATGCATTTAAATGATCAACCACTTGCATGCAGTCTAGCAGAACTCGATAACTCACTACTGAACAATCAAAAATCAAAATCCCCACTTTTTGTACAACGTTTGTCTTTGTTTAATATCAATGGTGTAACAATCAAAGATAGTAACCATACGTGGTCCGGACCAGTACTTTCTTAAAAGTAGTGTAGAACAGAGTACATCTGTAAAATGAAACTGGTCCCACAGCAACGCAGATAGTGATTATGGTATCACGCGAACACTTCAAAAGAGGAGGTTGTCACCGTTGTTGCATGTAAAACGAGAGCTGGTAATCTGACTGATTCAATGCTGAACAGGAAGCATAAGGAACACAGATAGACGTGTAATTGTAACTGTTCGCCCAACCTGGTGTCGGAACATGAAACTCAGTATCAGATTGGTAAACGGAATCTTGTGTAGTGGGCTCGGCTGACTTGATCTCATCAACGACAGTCAAATTAGTGCTGGGAATACACGAATGAAAAATACACGTAAAGTAACAATGCCCCAAGCGTTGTTGAGTCCTCCTGTACCCAGCAAAGCAAATGCATAGGTTTATACGTTTAGGTTGTAAATACAGATGTTGGAATAGAAAATAAACATGGGGATGATGTATGATCTGAGCCAGCCGGAAGGGCCACAACCAAAACACTTGCCAAGATACACGAGCCCATTTTGGCGATCGGCAGTAAATACAAAATTAAGCAAACCTAACCGAAGCGTTACAGCTACACAAGGAACTAAATGACCAGCAGTCAAAGACGAATTACTGGGCCGACATTTATTTTTCGTAGCTCTACAGCACATTTTCAACCAACTGACGACTTCAATGTGCACCAGTCACACGACTCATTTCTGCCCCTAGGCTTGTGCCGAGCTGTGGTATCACTGAGATAGTGGTAACGTAATTCATTGGCAAAGGGTGAACAGAGAACTCGATGAGCAGCGTATGAGTTTTGATTGGCGACTATCGGAAAACGATAAAGGTAGAACAGTTCTGGCCGGCTGGTTGGAAGTAAAACTCGGACCGAGCTGGACGGTTAGTCCCAAAAGTGTCACACTCCACCGTAGTTTTGTTGCAGTGTACAAGAATTTAAAAATTGGTATGGCTTTTTGGACGTCAGTTCGGAGCCACATGGATTACACGTCGCAGTTCTTAGGAGCAATCAGTTTTCCACCACAATTTTTTGGAAGCATATTTCAGGAGTCTCCATATGCTCACCATGCTTTTCATCCCACGTGACACGTTTACACAACCTCCCTATCAGCCTTCAACGTCTTCAAGAATTACCGTTTCGAACGGCACAGTCTCCAGATCCCAACAGCCTGCTGGGAAATGACTCAGCTTGGTTAGGATGGATTAGTTGTCGAAGCCTTGATATTAACAGCCAAATCACATGTGGTTAAAACCCTTAGCGACACCTCTACTAGGTTTAGCCACGGGAACACTAATATCGTGTACTTTGGTCAGTATATACTGATATAATCACATTGATGCTTTAGTGCATGACATACTCAACAGCCTTTCACAGACACGAGTTAACCGGACGTGATACATAAAAGTCAGTTGAAAATGGAGACCGATTATTTACTAGAGGGAATGTGCAAATGACATGTACAGCGTTATAAACGGCGCCGGTAGGGAAGAGTAGCTGGAAAGTTCACAAACCGACCGATGACTGAACTGGATGTGTGTATGGTTGCCCTATTCGAGCCACACAGTCACGAAACTGGAACAAAAAATCGGACATACATCATATGAATCCCCTTAATAGCCCAGGTGTAGCATATAACTGTTTCGGACTGTTTCACACATCATATTCCAGACAGACCAGTGAAACCTCCAGGCCTCTACAGTGCGACAGTTCTGTGTAGTATGGAAGTATCCGTCCTCCCCACTGCAATTTCCACACAGTATAAAGGGAGAGATAGTTCCCTGAGCATAAGTATAAACATGAAATATTTGTAGGTTGAAAGAAAACCCAACTGTTGAGTTATGGGGAGCAGGCGTGAGTGATGCACTAGTAACCTGACATATAAGTCTCATGCATGATAAGGTGATCAAAACTGGAGGCTTTAGACCCCCTTATAAAACAAAGTTGAGAGGTTCCCCTACCAGGTTGGAGACCATGAGTTTGCCCACAAAACCGGGTACGGCCACTCAAACGAGCAACGGTTCGCTATCAACGGTGAACCACAACACGTAGGATTGTTCATCTTTTCTTTATGGATATTTACTGTTTTGTTTGCTTATCTCAAGCATATGCATTAAATAAGTAGTCTACTCCTTTGGACTAATCTCATCGTCAGCTGTCCCCCCCCCCCGGGGTCAGCCGACAAAGATAGGGATCACGGGTGAAAATGCACACACATGCAGAATCATGAATGTGTGTAGTATTCACCTACTTCCGATCTAACAGTGGACCAACCTGATTTGTATTGGTCATATCATCATAAGCTCACTTTTGGAGAACGAGTTTAGTGCAAATCTAAATGAACGATGAGATTACAGGAACTGAGATTATTTCAAGTAAATGATATAAATACGGCCCGGAAAATAACGATACTTAAGGATCCACACAAATGTGCTATGATGCGGTCTTGTCTTACAGCAGGTCAGAATATCACTTTATTTAAGAAAAGGAGCAAGTCAAAAACGAGGACCATAGGGCACAAATTTATAGAATGTACGCCCGTTTCTCATGACACTGATGTGTGATGGTATTTCGATGCAAGGCAACAAGAATGACTGGAAGAAATTAGAAAAACATGGGCAAACAATCTGACTAGGAAGTAAAATCATAAAGACGCTCCAGGGTTGTTTAGGTATTCGATTACAAGACAGAACTGTGCCACAGTGACAGGTTCCAAAGAAAAGAGGATGCTCATTTGAAATGCCGCATAATGACAAACGAATGTTTGCTGGTGTACAGCCATGAACCGGTAGTTTCAGAAACGTCAACACTGCTGCTGTGTTGGTGTAAGTGCTGCGCGGACGCTCGGTACAACATTTCCGAGCAACAACAGTAACTGTCTCCTGAGAACTAGTATAAACTGTGCAGGTCAAAAAGCTCTGCTTTCGTGTCAGCTAGCAAGCAAGCCCGGTCACAGATCGTCATGCAAAAGCATCTTCAAGATGCAGTCACCAGTCATTCCTGCAACCAAAGGCTGTATTCGCATCACGCCCTCAATTTACTTGAAGAAACAAACGTAGTATGGACGCATTGCATTGAATGGACCGATTTTATCAAACCACTGGTATTTCTCTTGTTACGAGAGAGGTCAGCGTAACTTCAACCAGTTGCCTCCATTGACAGCAGCAGCCGAGGTGACGACGGACAACAAGTCAACCTACGTAGTAAATTAAAGCCTCCGGTGGATTCAAGTAATAGCAAAAGGTTTTTGACCATAATCGACTCAGAGCTTGGTAGAAGGCTGAAGAAGTGAACTCATGATTGTAACCAACGGCAACAACCGTCACATCGGACACAAGTCAAATAAGCAAAGCACGCCAAGGAAGGTATAGCTATGACCGTCGTCCACTGCAATAGGAGTTAAGCAATGTAAAACGGGAATACAATAAGAAACGATGCAGGTCACATGAGGAATACAGAAAGGAAGAAGAGTGTAGTCAGCGCAGGAACACACAATGCCAACAATGAAGAGTTCGCAGTCCCGCAGTCTCTTGTTACAACTGGTCTGTTTCGCCTGCTGCAACTTAGTTTCGCCGAGTACACAGGCACCCAAGTTCGTTCAATGTGTTGAGGAATGAGACCATATTAGTATAACATCCGGAGGCGGCTCCATTATCCAAAGTTAGCACGGCAAACGAATCTACCCCCATAATACTCAGAGAATGAAAAGTATTGTGACCACAAAACTTTCGGTCTGGGAGGTCGCTTGTCACCAGATATCCACTCCAAAGTATGTGAAGATGCACAGCCACGCGAGCGACCCACTTCACATGCTTAACAGTTCAGAACTTGCAAGCCTCCACTAAAATGGCTAGTCAGTCAGTAGCTCCAGAATGCCTGAAACGGATTCGATAATTGAAAAGAATCCACTTGGGGCATTCTCAGGCGCAAACGTAATAGGTTACGCGATGGTACACAACCGATCCGACAAAGATATGGTATTCCGGGGTGTCACATTCCGGCACGAATCCCAAAGCAAGGATGTCAAGCTACATATGCCTGTCCCACCGTTGGGACAGGAAGGTTGGCTAGAGTAATCGACGCGTAATCGTCGCGGGTATGGGATACAGTCACTGCAGACGGTTTGCACTATAGGCTGCAAGACCAAACAGGTTCACGGAGTACCCACTGTGGCGCCCCCCTCGTGGCAGCTCGACAATTCCATGAAATATGAGGTGCATTTCACCCCAATCATTCAACTTATGCAAAAAATGTGCGCCTCGTCAGTAGCAAAGCTATTTAAGGCGACAGAATTTAGACAGGAAAGTCTGCCCCCATGAAAATGCTCTGCAACAACATCGTTGGGGTATTCAGGCGTATTATCAAGAACGAGGTTTTTGTTAGCCAATCAGGTTCCAAAGCCTGCGACGGTTGAGTAGCGTATTTATCATGCTAGCTGTTTCGTTCATTGGACATTATTTACTGGAACCACTAGAAGTTGGATCAAACGGAAAAGTTCACGTAACGACACAATCACAATCTAGGAAACCCCCGAGAGTTCCACTGAGTAGAGTGGATTGGCGATGGCTGCCCAGTTGAGAGCGTCGTGACCACTCAAATTGTTGGTCAGAAACGCTACCTGATATGACAGCACGCAGCAGCCAATGGCGTGCCAGTACCAGTCATTTTTATCCTTCTGTTCAATTTCGTTCTATCCATTCTGGTCATTTTTCTTCTAGGTTATTCCAAGTCACTATTGCGGTGAACGGGGGCTCGCGTTACATTACCTTTTGATTAGCCTAATGAATGAATGAATGACGAAAAAAGTCAAGGGAGAAACAAACGAATTCATGATAGTCAATGAAGAGTTGCTCATCAACGTACACCCAGCGTGCGAGGTATGCGTGCACGACACATTTCAAATTTCTGTATTTCTTCTGCATGTTCCTTCCAAATTAGCTTTACAAGCGACCTGGTTGAAAAGATAAGCCAGGTTCGAGAAAGAGACTGCCCACAAATGCCAAACCAACAACAACAATTCTAATAAAAGTAGACCTGTCATAAATGAGCAGCATTCTCAAATTCGTGACAATGGTAACTACCCCTCTCACAAAAGTATCACTTATTCCAGGATAAAAATGACACGAGTTCAATTAAACAAACCCCCAAAACACGTGAGTCGCCAGTCAAGTGGCTGTGTGACCAAAATATATGTATGCGGAAACCGAGAATTGTCATTACCAGAAACAAGAAAAATGGTTTAACACTAAAAACTAATCACAATAACAAATGGAAATGACCGAAGTAGCGTACGCATGGTAGAGAACGAGCAACAAGAGGCACGGCAGAGAAGGAAAACTAAAAGACAAGTGCTGCCCTCCACCACAAATAAACCAATCATACGAGGTAACAAATGCGAACCGGCATTACTAACATTTTGAAAGCAAACGATTTGGACATAACTAAGTGGTAAAAGGAATGTCAAAGTCATAGACACTCATCTGAAATTTAACTGGAAAATGATAACGAAGCGAGAGAAAAACAAGCAGACTAAGTAACAAAAGAGACAGGTGCAGCAATGTTAGTCAGTTTACGCTCCAGTAATGTTAGCTCCGCGTTCATTACCTGAAGAAGAGCCAGTTTAAATTCTAGACTGCTGTGTGGATACGAGCGGCTGCTTGGTTTAGCAGAATGAAACTGACCTGAAAACGGAAGAAAGAACGCAGAACCGGCTTATGAAACATCTCACCTACAGTCGGAAATGAACTGTAACTGGAAATTACCAACAAACCAAGACTACACGTCATAAACTAGTTCAGTCTTAAACAAAAATGGGAGGCATAAGGTGGAACAAAAAGATACTAAGACAGAACGGCTCAGTGTTCAATGAATTTTGAGTAATCCTCTAAGAGTAATGATCGATGGGGAAACGACCGTGGCACGTGAGCTATGTTGTGTAACATGAAATCCAACCTACTGACGTGTCGAACCCTAATTTTAACACATCAACTTCGGTACTTTTCAAATGACAGCTGGAACGTCTGCATGTCCATGTTAGGTTTCCCAGCCAAACTGAATGAGGCTAACTTTCCTCTACTTGATAAAGAGATACCTCCGTAGTGCCAAAAATGATCTGGGTTCACGTATGGTGAATATGCGTTCACAAATCCCAGACACTTCGACAAAATACTAACCTGATTAGACAGAAATACTCCGGTAGATAAAGCGGCCAACTATTGCAGGCGGTTTTTACGCAGCAAATAAAACAGGACCAGAAGCGGTCTAAACAATTCACCCTCAAAAAGTGAGCTGGATTACACATTGCCCAGCTACATGATACACACGGTTTCACTTCATCCATTTTCCCAGGAAAATAAAAGGGCGCGAATAAGCATACCTCATAAGTTGGGGTGTTCTTACTAGTGCAGTGGCTGACAGTCGTTAACCCCGAGGGTAGGCCACGATATGAAAGATTATTAAATCGACATGAAACTGCGGAATAAGTAAGTAGGTATGACAACGAAAGTTCACAGAGGAAGTCGAAAACCCTAAGGATAAATTCACGCCACAAATCTCGATATACTGCAACGTTTGATGGTCTATCTAATCAGTGATGTCAATGACCATTAAAGTTCTGACATGGCAGCCGATACTCCCTGATGTTCCACAGAGACCGACAGAACTTTCATCGCACGAGGCTACGTGACCTGATCCAAACGCCAACAGCTGCAATGTACAATGTGCTAAGCGGTAGATCTTCTGCTACTATATGAAGTGCGTGACTCAGCCGGCGTTAACTGTGCACTTCAAAAAATTTAGTCGGTCACAAACTTGAAAATTTTCGAGATACGCCCAGAGGGGCTATCGTGTTATTCACATAATTCGTCAAATTGACGCGTGTCAACTGGTAGGAAGAAAGTGGTATCAAGTATCGGATCAGTCTCAAAGCTACACAACAAAACCGAACGTACATATTCATTGTAAACTTCTTCATTGGTCCACAAATGGACGCTACAGTAATGCTACTAACGACGAAGAGAGCTGTTCTCGCGAGCATCTCCGAGCACCACCGTCTGATCGGGTACTATGGTTGACGTGCGTGGTTAACCGAAATGAATAGTCAGGCAAGGAAACCTGGCAGAAGCTCGATTTCCACATCGCCTCATTCACATGGTGTTCGTTTCTGTATATAATCTATTGCGCAACGTAATAGAAAAAAGCATGCAAGAACTCCAACCAAACCGCGAACTGTATTCAACCTACACATCACTGAAGGCAGCCACAAACGATCAAGTAAGAACAGCCGCCACTACGTACAAAACTACCACAACTGCCGACTGAGAAAACAAACGCTGCTGCCCTGATGTTCACTGTGGAGTGACCAACGCAACCTGGCCAAAGTGGAAACCTGCCTGGTTTTTGCGTATTTGGTCTCAGTGTATCAAAAATGTCCGTACTGCAAAAACGGTGAGAGTCTTGGATACGATTAATCCAGAGTGAGCACCGCAGCGGTTGCCACTTAATATTCGGACATCCATGCGGACTAGCGAATTACCCTTGATAAGTACAAATCGCGAAACACCTCTTCAGATACATATATGTAACAAAAGAATACGGATAGTTCAAACATCCTACCACGGCCATCTTTGGAAAAAGTCGAAGAACGAAGGTTCGGACCTGCATTTTCACTCTTCAATAAGTTAAGCTGTGAAGACATTACTGTTTGCGATTGAACAGCATCAGAAATGTCACGACTGAACCTATTATTCCCATCATCTACAGCCAAATAAGCTGGCTCAGGCCAATTGAATTCGTCACCCAATTCGCAACTGTTAAGTTGCCAGGACAGGCCGTAAGTATGTAACCCATCTTTCCTGCAGTCTCATTAACACCCTATCGACGATTAATGAAACTACACGAATACTGCCCCATACAGATCTTTCCAGCGATTCAACCCGCTCGGCCAAATGAGCTTTACCGTCATCATGTCCACAATGTAAGTTCACGTTTCAATTCACGGCAGTTCTCGTAATATTCATAGTCGGGGAGATCGATCAAAATGAAGGCCGCGCTGTGGCAAACTCACATAGCTGCTGGGGTTCTTGTTTTGACTCTACCACTACCGTAATTTAGGCGATACCGACTGGAAAGGCTGTCTGTACAGTCTCGTCTCACAATCTTCAAAGTTGGCCAGTTTACACTTGCAAACCGATCAAGCAATAAAACGAGGTGTGGACGGTCGGCACGGTCTAGGCAAAGGTGTCACCAGTGAACCGAAAACGCTCTTAACCAAATGACTTCACCACCAGTGGTCGGCCCATCACACTACTTACTGATCATAAGACACTCCATCCATCTTCGGCCCAAAGAAAGGCGTACCGGCACCTTCCTTTAATCGACTACAACGGAGGGTCACCATTCTGCTCGGCTACGACTTCAGGACTCAGAACCGGAAGAGAGATGATTTTGAGCAGACTAACGCCCCGTAATGTTTCATCAGCAACTACCGACCAGCGGAGATGCGGTGATCGTCGAGGTGTCTATTGAGTCAGATGCCATGCGACAGCTTTCAGATGGTGTCCGCCCCCTCCCGGTCATCATGGCTAACAACAAACGCACTGCACAAAAAGATTCAGTCCTCCACCAGGCTGTCCAGCACATCCAAGGCCATAGGCCTACCACGACCCTAACAGATCTACAGTAGTTCCAGTCACACCGAGTCTGTTGGTCGCAGACTGTCTGACTTGTGCAGATCGTGTCGCGGTTCCTGTCCGTCGTTGGTCTTCTGCCATTTTCATAGGATTCACCTGGACACCAGCAAATTGAAAGCGACCGGTCGCAGTTATGCTTGCTGGCTTGGCATAGATCATCAAGTTGAGCACATGGTCAAGCACTGTTCCATTTACCAGCAGGCTGTCCGAAATCCAGCCCATCAGACGCCGATTCCATTGCCTTCAGCAGATTACCCACGATCGAGGGTTCATATCGATTTCGCCGGCTCAATAAACAGGATATCTCATCTCGTCTTGGTTGACACATTTTCCAAATGGTCTGAGATGGCACCACTGGTTTTACCAACGGCTACTACTACTGCCAACACTCTACGATGTTTGTTCAGTTAACATGACCTCCCGAAACCAGAGTTTGACAATGGTAGCCAGTTCACTCCCGGTTATCTCGTGGAATTATGTTGCCGCTACACCACTGGGCACGTTCGGTCACGCCCACAGCATCCACAGTCTAACGGCCAAACAGAACCTTTCAACGATACTGTTGAACGTGCTCTTCCCAAAATGAGTGGGGATGGGACACCTGAAGAAATCTTACAGCGGTTCTTGCTGGTCTACTGGACGACTCTTAACAAGCTGATGGACAACAATCAACCTCGTAAAATATCCACACCAAATTTAGTAGGAATGAAGTCAAACAGTTTTGGCGTCTTGTTGAACATGTTATTGACAAATAGATTGAGAATAATACAACGTTAGGAGCAAGTTACAATACTCTACGTTTCAACCACCTCGAGTAACCTTTCTCAGGGGTGTTGTAATAGAAATCACATTAACATTGTTGAAACTGTTAACAAGGTTAATGTGATTTCTATTGTTAACACTCTTGAGGAAGGCCATCCGAGGTGACTAAATCACAGAGAATTGCAACTCGCCCCCAACTTTGTGTTATTCTCAATCGGTTTACCGACAACCGGCCTCCTACCGAAGTCGTTATAGATCGCATACTGCGAACCACGCTAAAGGCCAAGATCCCAACGAAAGTCAGATCGGAGGCAGTTCTCTCCAGACGGAAAGAGCCCGCTATTAATCAAACAGTCTGTCTACGATTGCGACTATTGGCCCGATCAGAACCAATAAACATACGGTGTTATAACAAGAAGACGGCTCAATGTCCTTTAAGAATTCTTCCTCGCGGGGAAAAGTTGGGTCCGCAACCAAAACCAGCCTCGGTTACACCATAATGTCGATAGAAGAAATCTGTGACCAGGGAAATATACCGTTTTGCCTACCACTGAGTACATTGAGGCTTCGCGAGGAAACAATATTAGTCAAAGCACCAGCCTTACCACTGTTGACTGCCAAGACGATTCATCTTCCCAGACGTTGGACCTATTGGTAACGTCAACCGCCGACTTTTATTCAAACTGACCCTACAAATCTTCGTAGAGTTGTGGAAATCTCCGATTCCCGGGAGGACACGTAATTTATTTTCCAAACGGCCTTTAAGTTGCTGTTTTAATTAAATATCAAATTCCGCGTGGACATTCCATTCTCCACTTTACACGAACGTTCTCGATTTTTCGCCACTATTTTTAACAACCCACCAACACTCTTTCTAACTGGTGGCTCATTGTATTGTCTTTACTATCACCTGGTCCATTACTGATCTTGCCTGTTCACTGTTCACAAAACCTATAGATACTGAGCCTGTGACCGTGTGGTCTTTGGATTGAGCGACACATAAAGCTCGTTTGGAAGGCCGGTCCTCTTCTTGTCTACCTTGGGTGGTTTGGATTGGCTAGAAAATTCTGGGTAAATCGTATCCATCTTCAAGTATTCGTCATCCGTTGCTCAGTTACGCGCCAAACCGTTATCTGTTGCTCTGTCATCTGTTAGAGTTAACTGACGCGTTCACAGACGGTGGATTAAGTTACAACAAGGTAGCCTGCGCATGAACAACCCTAAAGACAACCGCACATACGGTCGGTATGATTTCGGTGGGAGCACAGGAGGATTGTCAAGAAGTTGCACTAATTATCAAAATTCCCCCAACAAAATATATAGTCCGCAAACCGCGTGGCAAGGAAAATTTGTAGAGCATTAAAAATGATAGTGTAGATAACGTAATTAAACAGGACAGCTGTACCACCATGCAAGCATAGTATCGACCAGGGCAAGTCATCAGGCCCGATAGCACTTACAACTTTAAAAAGCGGAATTAAGTTATCTAATCGGACAGGGGCACCCATGCAACTTACTTAACTCTGAAGTCAGGAATTCAACAATCCGGGGACATACCATTTTCGATTCACTGATTAATATCAATCGGTGCAATTCGAAGTCTGCCGACATACAGAGAATGTGGGTCAACCGCACGACACTACGCATCACCATAATCTACTCCAACAATGCCGTAACCAGCTATGTAAGTGTGAGTGGGCGAGCTGTTTCTCGTGCGCGACCAATTTACTCGGTACGGGAAAGTTGGTTGAGAAATTTGCAACAGTAAAGAAATGGTAAGATAGCAGACGGCGCCAAAAGTTCGTAACTAGTGAATGGAGAGCAACAGACTATGAGCACACTGCATTACTCTACATTCCTACAATCTGGGGCGGTCCTCATCAGGAATGCTGCAGAAGGGCAAATATTGCAGATGTTCTTTTGATTGTGACTACTGACGAAGGTCAGTTGGGGGTGGTTGAAACGTAGAGTAATACACTGCTCATGGCGTGGTTGTCCTCAGTTCGCTGGTCAATAACACATCAATCATAACTTTTCGACTACAAGTGTACTCTACATTTGGTGCAGGCATTCATCAGTAGAATAAAAAAGGGAAAATATTCTTGCAAACCGCCACTTTATCGACAAGCATAGTACCTTCGGAAAGTCCTCGCTCTGAGCTGTTGAATCATCCAACTAAATGGCTAGTTCACAGGGAAAAACAGGTTAACTGGAATGAAAGCCGCAATCGTCTGACCTTAACTTGTCACACATTTTATTTATGTGCCGTACAAATGAAGTGTGAAGAGATGATTTGTGCGTCCCAGAGTAGTGGACGAACCTACTTGATATGGTAGATAACAAACACAACACAGTGCCGTCAATTAATAAAACAAGTACGTTAGCACTTTTTTTGACGGCCGGTCAACAGGTTCGCTCAGTTTAGGATTAATCGCATGGAAGGTAGTTAACAGATAATTGACCTGAAGTATCTCGTAATGTTAAACAATCAGCCTGGGTCCCACACACCAAGTAAACTCTAAAAGCTGTCTAAGTACCATGTGGGCGGTCAACCATTTCGCGAATTACACAGAGGTAGAAATTAGGCAAAATACTGCTTGGTACTACTCACCCGTCTTCTTTTCGTACTCTGTTATTAATTCTTCTAACTTTGTAATACGGTACTCCAAACTGTGTAGCCGCTCCACCACATCTGGAGCGCAATCCACGTTGGGGTGTTCAGCAATAGTAGTGATAGTGACAGTGGTATCGTTCATGATATTCGATCTAAAATATAGGGTAAATGTTGGTTTTTGAGGAGTGGGCAGTCCAGTCAATACCTTCGTGATATTAGTCGATACACAACCCACTGATTTTACTCATCTCCAGATGTGAACCGGACGACTCAAACGACAACAGAAATGGGGAAACTGACCGGCGCCCAAAATATCTAGATACAACACTGCACACATTCATCTTTCAACCGTTCTGCGTGGCGTTTACTTACAAAAATCATTCCTGCTCCAAAGTGCAGCCATTGAATCCTTCAACTATGCGCCGGTAAACAGCGGTTCAATTAATCATTTACACAGTACTTGTGAGTGGAAACAATCGGCTACGAATGATGATTTGTGTTGTTAACTTGACGCGGTGGTCAGGCTTGTATACTGCATTAACCCAGAGGACTAGGCTGTCTGGGACTTTGGTCCGTTCACGTACCACTATGTCAGATATCTCAAAAGGGAGTAACCAGGAGGAAGACAGTTGCATTTCGGACTACCAATCGCGCAAAAGTGTTTAAGTAGAGAAACGATCACATCAACAAAAGATAGAATTAACTTCACAACTGCGCAACTGTTGTCCTCTGAATAAGAAGGATGAGGGTAAGCGGAGGTGTCCAACAACCAAAGAGCAATCTGGTCACCTAACGGCTGACCGTGCCCATCGGTGTATTGTCCAATACGGTTGAAAACCTTTCGATAAAACCCCAAATCTTGACACAGCTTCGATTATACTTACTGTGAGTGGCAGTAATCAGAATGGATACCTCATTCACTGCGCCCTCCGGGCAAGTAAGCCTCTAACCGTCAAATGAGTCAGACCGTTGAAGCACTAGCTCCAGGTAGGGTACTCCGAGAAAACTATATCTCTTGCTGATTCAGGGATCAGACTTTTGAGTCAGACTTGAAGTGGGACCCCTCAAGTTAAACCACTTCCGTGCCAAAACCGACCAGAAAGTATCGGAAGTTATCTTTGCCTTGAAAGACTAGTTCACCAAATGTCACCATCCCCCTTCTCTCAAGCCACGATAGCAGGCAAACCCTGCCTTTGATATTCGTAATTCATGATAAGTAGGTCGGCAAGCTTCTTTGTTGATCTGTTTGTGTGTGTGTTACTGAACTGTGTCTCCGAAACGTGCCTTTACCATCCTAGCTTTCAATTCCATTTGAAGACGAAGTCGAGTATCGTGATCAAAGGATATTGAGGAGTGCATTGAGCCCGAGGAAAGAACAAAGTCTGTTCGACTGGATATCAATGAATGGTCACCTAGACAGCAATACATCAGTGGTTAACACTAATGCTCAACTGC
>QNGE01006676.1:0-11417 GCA_008508345.1 Paragonimus westermani
CCATTTACAAGCCGTACTTGATTAATCGTGTACCAATGGCTACTAACGAAATGCGGCAAGAGAATGACGGATAAAAACGACCTACTATGGTAAATAAAGAAGATCCGACGAAATATATTTGTGTCGTTTGTGTAAGATTTTAGCAAAAGTTATTGGTCGTAACCGACGAAGAGCTTGTTCCAGTCACTGTCGTGTATACTGGACGATGCTGAACAATCCAACTAGGATGCCTTTTTCGGTAAATGATACACTCGTGTACAACCAGTGGTGACGCAGAATCAGAAGGGCCGGGATTTTTCACATATATATCTCATTCGTACTTCTTGTAGACTCTTACTTAGATCCATTAATGGTCCGTAGTTATTGGGCGCTTCCTCTTCGTTTTTCCTGCAACATTTTGATATGTCTCATCGTGTTGGTGCCTTACATCTTCCAAGGGTTTAAGTAGGGTAGTTAGTGACGTTTAAAGCAAAATTCTTCGATCCTGAGGGTCTAGTTTGAAATACGTTTCAGAGTTCTTTGGGTCGAGATGGGACTGAAATTCAGGAAATGAGGGACTACCATCTTATCCTCAGCAGACTGGATTGGTCTTTGAGTTAAATATCACGGTACGCTGTCTTCCGCACTGCTTAAGTCAGCAATTCTAGTAATTGGTACCTGTCTTTTACTTCAAAACTGCCAAATAAGTACCTATATTAGTTGGCTGACTTATTTTCTATGACGGTGAGGATGTTCGGCGTAATTGATGTTTGGTTATCATGCCCGGTTTTCAATCACTTGTATCACATTGCACTCAACATTTGGTTCGGTCGCGCGTTATGTACACTCTATAATGCCAGTAAATAAGATTTTGCCTTGAGTCCCCTCATCCCGTGCATTCGATACTACGCTTTGTGCATCCAGGGGAGCTGAATTTTTAATTTTTTACAGACTGACCTTCAGAAAATGGAGGATTGTGAACTATGTGTTCTGGAGACACACATTAATGAAGATACTCATGAACCTCATGAAAGGGATTAGTGAACAATCAATCCACTGTAAAAAATCTGTTGACTCGGGCTCATGTAAGTGTAAGTAAATTGGGTTTGTGCAGACATCGAGTTAACTAAGGAATAATCAGAAGAGAAATGACCGAGTGTACACAGCCATATGGTTGTACTGAGATCTGGTGGGAAATGTTGGAGGATCCGTCTAAACGGAGTGGCGGTGTACCGGACAGGATTTTTCTCTGAAAACATTTCTCACACTGTGAAATGATAGAAAACAGTAGAACCAAGCAATTTGTTTACAGGGAATGTCACTGCAACTGGACAAATATTTCAAGGATCTGTCCTTTGACAACAGACCGAGCGAAACAACTTGACGTTACATTCAATGAGGGAACGCATAGACTTTCGTAACTCTACTGATCAAGTGGTGTGGAGTACTAAGAAATTTTAAACTCCGGACATGAAGGTGAGAGTTTTCTGACTGATGAACATGTCAGTGATATTAAGTGCACATGCCTTGTTACTGAAAGTCGTCCCCAAATGTTTCACAAAAAGAAGTCAAGATAAGGGTTCACTATCCACATGGAAAGTGGACCATACATTAGAAAGTCCATCATATTCATTCCCTCTCATGACAGGAAACAAAATGTCAACACGTTTGGATGTGCTACGAGACAAACTTCGAGACTGACAAACTTGCTAGCTCTGATAATTTGTCTGGCAGAAGAAAATGTAGTTAAGCATTTGCCGTTCAACTTCACATCATCTGCATATTTGGCTGCAAATGTGCGATTGTTGATTCACGTGGATTTTATTTAAACCGAGAATAAGAATGGGAGAGAGGACGACATCCCCTTAGAACTCCAGTGATGAGGAGCGATAAGTCTGGAGCACTGAATTGAAGGAGTTGGCTCTGATTTGTAAAGGAATTACCCAAAAACCCAACGGTTGAGGCTTGTTTTCCTTATTCCTTAAGAATTTCGAGGGTCGTCCATCTGTCATCGCTCCAAAGTGAATCGCTATGACCTAGGAGTCATGTGGACGGCTGTTGATTTTTCAATCGACCGATGACAGAATGGAATGAACCCAACAAACAGGAGCGTCCAAGGTTGGGTGCGAAGGACCATAGGCGAACTGACCAGATGTTGAGTTAAGTTTCTGTTCGAGCGAGAATTCATCTTATGAAAATTTCCAGTGTCACAGACGTGCGTGCTATCAGGTAGAATTTGGCCACCCCTTTTTTAGAAGTTGATGCGATGGACACCATCCTCCAGCAATGACCAGTTTCCCTCTTTGTAAAAAATCGGGCGGATGACTCAGCTGTTGGTTGGCCTAGTAATTCCACACATTCCTTAAGGATAGTAGATAATAAGCCGTCAGATTCGTCAACTTTCCTGGACTTAAACCTCACGTTTTCCTCAAGAAATGCTGACCTCTCACTTGAAGTAGGCGGATCCGTGAAAGAAGAAAAATTCTGAGAGGTGTTGGAGTTACGATTAAACTCTGTGGCGTTGACAGCTGGTGTTCCTGGCATTCAGCCGTTTCACGAATTACCAGACCTCGCGACAGCTTTTATCACCCAATGCTATCTAGGTACATGCGCGTGCAAACAGTTTACCACATTTACTAGACTTCAAAATGCCTCTCGTTGATCGACAATCTTCCAACTCATAAGCCTTTTCTTCCTGACAGTTTATTTTGAGATACGAAAGAAAAACCTGACCAGACAACTAAGGATTGTTTCCAAAGTTCAGCAAACTTAGCGGAGATTTAAGCAGTTCATCTGTTGACGACAATGGGTGGACGAATCACCGTGATCAAACAACTTCACATCGAGTCAAGCTATTTCTTTAAGCCTACTGCTGTTGTCAAGACGAGACCACCGAACATTGATGATTGGTGGTTGCTTTATCCTCTCCGTTCTGTGTATGCCTGCGCTACGTGCTATCAGTGAGCTGCTTGTGTGCATATGTCGGACAATTTAGCCTTTTCAGACTCCCTCTTTTTCAAGGGATAGTCCTGTGATTACCTTTTTCTCAATATTGTCCAGGCTTGTTTTTTCCTCCCCTTACTGTGTTACCGTTTTGACGTGCTAAGATGATAGTTTGTAACAAACCAAACAGCAATCCTAGCATTTGACCACATGGGCCTTTCGTCCATTGACTCCATTTCAAGGTCAGTGTTGCTCGTGTTTTATTGGCCTGGTCAGCTGACTGACACGCGCTGTTTTGACTGACCCTAACTCGAGTGTTTTCAGATCGACTGAGTCACGTGATCCGTGTTATGTTGTGCGGTTTTGTTGTCCCCCCACTCGGTTCACTGTGATTCTCTCGCGAGGCCACCCGATTTACTTCGGCACCGTTCAAAATGTCATTTGCGGTGTACCTGACTTGGATAGTTTTGCACGTGTGTATTGATGTACATACACAGTGACGAAGTTATGATCACCCCACTTTTTTGACAAAGGTTTTCCTCTCAAATCTTTTTGGGAGTCAAAATGCTGACACTTGATATACCTAAAAATATAATGAGAACATTCACAAATGGTTATGTTGTTGAAGAGTTGCTGAGAAAGGTGTGTGACGAACTAGACGAAATTCTGAGGCTGTCCTGAGCACTACATTTCAACGAGTCTCCCTCTCCAGGGTGTTACCACATTAACTAGAATTTTATTTGCTATCCAATGTGGCCGGTTAAAGCACGCGGTTACCTGTAAATCCAACCGAAACCATCATTTCTACCCTGTGATTGGGTTTCACACCAAAATCCATCCACCCTGATCGATGTTCACATCTTTACCACTACCAGGCGTCCGATTTAAGCTCTACTCCTCACTAGATATGAGTTTCCATAACGGTGTTCGGGAGACCCTTTCTATTTCAAACTGCGCCACATTTTTGTGTGATCAAGGGACATCACTTATCTCATCCTCGTCTACGGAAAACAGAAGACACAGTACAACTTTCAGTGAGCTGTTCCTGTCCACCGTAGGCGTGTTTTTTTCCGTTTCTGATTAGCCCGTCCTATTGAACGCTGGTTAATAGAGTACACTTGCACTGTTGTTCATCTCTAGGCATGAGCATTTCGTAAAAATTTGAGCAAGTACTTTGACCTCCGAAATCGTTTAACGATTCCACGTAGTCCTGCAGTGATTTGCTTGGGCACTGTTAACGAGGATCAGTGTAATAAGCGACACTTTTTTAACGGAGTAGATGAACTGACAGTTAGCGGACAAAATCATTCACCATGATTCATATTGGCTTGCTATCCACTATTAACAACGTGCAAACTAGTCCCCTGATCAAATACAGCAAGGCCGATTAGATTATACTGTTGCTGTGGAGGGCAACTCACCAGGAAACATTCTGCGGATCATTGGATCCCTTGGGTTGGCTGTTGCACTCGTAAGGTCCGCCTTTTTCTCAATTGTGTTGTACGCTAGCCACTCTTTTGCATGACGCATTTTGGTGTTGTTAGAACTGTTTTCTTTCCAACACTGTCGGCAACTCTGGCACGTACGTGGAGTACAGAAATTCACCGTTTTGAATGGTACCAAAAATGTTACAGTGACTCTTATCCAATTTGTTCTGCTGATAGCTGCTCAAAATGACTTCATTTGGGTTCGTTGTTGCACGAATTCAGACTTTACTTGTTTTGGTAGCTCTACATTGGTCAAGTCGGCTGGAACAGACCGAATCATTATGCATATGGTGTCATCGCCCTCCCTCCTTAAAAAATACTTTCAAGCCATACAACACCACTTATCTGATTCAGCTTTTACCGATACTCTACCGGATTGCGTTTGTACTCATTTTTGAATGTTTGACATTTAGTGGAGCTCACAAACAAAGCGAAAACAATAATCATATGCATAAACGGATTAATTATGCCGAAGCATATTTTACTTATAGCATATTCTATTCTAATTATTTTATAAGCCCTTCATGCTCTTGATAAACAGACTGGGAATAACACAACGTTACGAGCAAGTTGTAACACTCTACGTTTCAACCACCTCGGGTAGCCTTCCTCAGGAGTGTTGTAATCGAAATCCATCACGCTCCTTCATGCTCTGTTTTCATCCAGAAAGTGTGAACTTGATTGAGTTAGATTGTCTTTTAGGTAGAGTAATTTTCCGTTCAATGTTGTTCAGATCTAGTGAACTCGGTCACCATAAGGGTACCACATTTCAACCATCTTTAAAGTTGTAAGTCGGTCTCTGTCAATGTGAAGCTGCATCTGAAGGCTGTTATCATTCAATCTGTTTCGAACTCTTTATTTAGAAGCTGATAATCGAAACAACTGGTATAGTGTGCGTTCACTTGTGGAAGGAGCAGCTTTTCTCATTCTGGGCAGCTGTCTGTCTTCTCTCTTTAGGCGTGTTTCCTAGACGACTGCTTAGAGGAGAACGCTTAAAGTCACCCAGCATTCGATCGATCTCAACTCTCTTTTTATTCCCCCTTAACGTCTTCACAAACTGATGTTCTCTCGATCCAACCGTCTACATTCCACGGGTTTACACGTTGAGTTGAATATTGATCGACAGTCGATACCACATTTGCATTCTAATGACTCATTTTCAGTCTGCACCGGTGTCCAGTTTGTCAGCGGGCTAAACTTCTGAAGTGGATGGCTAAAATTTGGGGGCGTGAGGAAACGAATCAAGCTATTACTGATGAGTAGTCGGGGATTTGTTTTATTTTCAAATTGACCATCACTCATATTTGATTGCAGCGTTCGCATTCAGATAGACTGTCCAGCCAGTCTCTTTCGAAAANACTGACGAGCTCTAATGAGAGCGAAACTCAAGTCTAGTGCTTGTTTTCGAAAGAGGCTGGCTGGAAAGTCTATCTGAATGCGAAGGCTGCGATCAAATATGAGTGATGGTCAACTTGAAGAATCAAGCTATGCTGACGAATCGGACCTAGTTTGGCGTTTTTTGCTACAAGTGTGCTTGTCAGTCTTATCAAATGATGGCTAGTCATCTTGACCAGTTGTGTGGTCACTGCATGAATTGACTAGCTACCCAAAATCTTCTCATGGTTTTCATACCTGTTATTGACTAATTAGAGGAGAGAGGTGATGATGAGATGCTTGCTTATATCAGGGTCACAGTGAATAAGACTTTGATGTCCGATTCGGGTTACTGTTGCAAGGATTGGACGCATTCTAAACCACATTTAACTTTTGAGTGATGCTGTGGTTAGTTAACTTCCGGGCTTTCCGGATGCTCTAATTTTACAGGTACTTCTCCCATCCCTAGTAAGACCGGAGTCCCACTCAACATAATCCTCCGGATCGATGCAATGCACAAGCCTGATCAATACGTGCACAGTGTCGTCACAAACTCAGTTTGTTTTTGTTGCTACATTCAGGCTTCTTCACCTCACTGATGTCTCTTCTTGTACTGTTACGGAAAAAGTGTGCGCAAAGCTTATTAATGTGAGTAGCGTCTTCGCCAATCCCATTTGAGACTTTGTAAAGATGTCCACATGCTGTTCACTTTGAAGGCTTACAATAAATTAGCACACACTTGTCCCCAATGACTACCTTCGAAGTGGTGGACTGCTGTTTAGACACAGACTTCTCATCAGCATCATACTGGCCAAGAAACTGAACTGTTGGCCTGCTGATGAAGGCCAGGTTAACTGTCGAAATCACTGGACCATTAAGGCCACGGTCACTAACGTTTCGGGTTTCTGATGGATTGAAATCCACCCATCATTTGTTTTTCTTTAATAAATTGTCGTGCATTCTCTATACGGTTCCCGAAGGAATGAAGACAGGACTTCTGTAAGGAGTTGGTCCAAACTGAGTTAGGTAACTCACATCCCTTCCTGCAACCCCGGTAACCATGACATTGTGGTCTTGTGTATAAGTATATGTACACTGCCGTGCGGTCATTTGTTCATGGATCGTGGGTTTGATTCTCCCGGCATGATAAGATCTGACAAATTCGGAGCAGCTGTTCACCACTTTGCAGGTGTCCACCAGGACCAGCTGAATGCAAAAACCTCGCAATACTTTCTGCGGTCGTAGTAGATCGTTGCTAGTTTGCAGGCGACCATAAATGGTTGAGCGATTTCAACCTATGGGAAAAAGAAGTGCAACAGCCAAGGAAAGTGGGGTTTACAATGTTTGTTTGTATCCTCGATTCACGACCCATTCCATCTGCTTGGAAGACGCATGTGTGCATTAACTTTTTAATCCTCTGTTTTGTCCGTCAGTTGATTCCTATCAAACGGGCTGACAGTGTGAGCATTTCCTCGATGTGTGCTTGAAAAGACAGTGTTTTGTGTACAAGAACCGGGTTTTTGAAGTGATCGAGCCAAGTACTCCATCTGTCAGTACAACGTGATACACCACACTTCATACAATGCGGTTGCTGACCGATGAATGAAATCTGAAGGTGACCAGATGATCTCTTCCCACTACTCACAATGTC
Source organism: Paragonimus westermani (assembly GCA_008508345.1). Lineage (NCBI taxonomy): Eukaryota > Metazoa > Platyhelminthes > Trematoda > Plagiorchiida > Troglotrematidae > Paragonimus > Paragonimus westermani. The sequence goes on from QNGE01006676.1 coordinate 7,435, forward strand.
TCATCCTTTGTTATTCGAAAACTACTGGTTCTGTTTGCGTCATAAGTTGACGCTAAATCGAAGCACAACACATTCATCGTCCGGAGTATACTTTTAATCATCCTCTTTTGTGCAACTGCATGATATTTGAATTTTTCGTTGCTTTTGTCATTGAGCAGCATGGTTATATAATTGCAGACTGTTATGTCGAACCGTTTTAAGCTTGTGCTCATATATTTTCTAAATTCAGTGCACACCTATTACCAACCCCCAATATGTTATGATCGGCTCAGCGTTTTCAAAACTTCGGGTGGCGCTACATTTCTTGTAGTTCGCAGTGTAAGATTTGTTCAGGGTCGATTTGCATATTCAGACTGTCTCCAGCAGAGCTATAGAATCACCTCTGTAGCTGCGTTGTATGTTCATAGTGTTTCTTCTGCAAAGAAGCTTCCGGTTCCCACGTAGCTGATATTTCATTTTTGTCTCTTCCCTTTTTATTCCGTTGTGCAGAAGTTGTTCGCACACGTCTCCGAGAGGCACATGGCCATTATCGTGGCCTTGTCAGCACAGTGCGCAAAGTAACTCGCGAGGAAGGTCTAGCCGGTCTTTATCGAGGCATGGGCACACACTACATTCGTCAAGTGCCCAACTCGTGCATCATGATTGGCACCTACGAGATGGTTGTCTTTCTCATCCAATCCTGGGGTTGGAGCAAGACCTCTTAACCATTCTCTGGACAAACCCATATGTCGCCACATTTTTGGCTAAACGGAGCCCCGCTTCTCTCTTCCTCTTGTACAATACGCAATCGCCATCCGCCTTGTGTTTGCTCTCCCCCTCTCTTCTCACTGTTCATTTTTATGACTTTTTTGGTTACCATTCGATAGATTCACACTCGAACCGTTCGTACACATGTTTTACACGCAAAACAGCACATCTCAGGTGGTTTTTCGTTCATGGTCCCTGATATTTTACGATTTTCAGTCGCATCTTCGCGTTCCTGATTGTGTACACTTACGATCTGTAGCCAGATTGATTTTGTGGGTTTATTCTCTAGTCTTTTTGTATTCACATATGTATAAACCCACATACATATATATACATATATTGAACATTTACCATCTGCAGCTCTAACAAACCATTTTCCCGTGATAGTTTCTTTTTTACTACCACAGTCCATGCTTTTTATGTCCCCACTCTTATTGGAAGCTGGTATCGGTTGCTGTTCCATCAGAATTCGCTCCTTTGCCTTTCATAGGTGCCCTGTATTGGTACACACACGTTCTGATTTATCACTCATTGTTTTCTCTCCCCCACTTGTTTCTGCTTTCACATTGTTGCGGTCCTTCTGCTTCCTCAGCTACTGGACGCGCGAGCACACACGTGTTGACCCACTTTTTCGTTTTACCCATCGCTATGCCATGCTACAGAAAGAAGCATAACAATGATACTCCAGTACTAATGTTGTTTTTTCCTACGTAACGCCACGCCTCAGTATGAGATTTTTATGCGTACGTGAGACAAATTTCTGAACGTTGGCTTTCTTATAGTCACCAACACTGGCTTATACAACTTATCCATCACTGATAACAAAAAACAGTCACTCACTCGGAACTCTAAGAAAATTACTTTTCAAACAACTTGTGTGGTTTATTTCAACGTGCCACGGTTGCCAGATACCATCCAAACCTGTCAACTATTTAGGTTGCATTGCCATAGTTGCCCACAGTTCCAGATGTCAAAACGTTTGCTTCAAGTCTTTCGACTCCAGTTCTCAGCAGAACAAGTAGCACTGTTTCCAGAAAGTTGAACATGGACTCATGTTTGTCAAACATCCCCCGGTTGTTATCGAAATCACTTCATTGGTGCTGTATCTCAACTTGTACTATGAACGCACACTGGCTTGATGCGGCTTCAGTGTTGCGAGAAAATTCTTGTCCAAGTTGAAAGTGTAACTTTGTCGCTGGGATCCCCGCTAGACGGGCACGGTTTTAAGTGGGTTTACCGTCACACCCAAGCCTTAATGCACAATAGTCCAAACCATGTCCTAACCAAGGTCACTTAATGATCTGGATTAGGACTAGCTCAGTCGTGCTTGTTAATGTGGGTAGACGTCATCAAACACTAGTACCTTTCAATTCGTTTGTTTATCTATGGTTAACAGTAACACTATGTCAACGATTGCCATCGCCACTTAACTGAAATACAGCCGTGATAAACAACCACTTTTTAAGGGCGAAACGGTGCAGAGCAATTGGCTCTAATCACTGAAGTATCTTATCACCAAAGTGGACAATTCTGTACGAAGTTGCATATTCTGCGAATGGAACATGAGATTGCAGTTGATGACAGTGACATCCCCACGACAGTTTCCTTGAGGCCACCGACGCCTTGCTTTATCAGTTCTCATTTCACAGCCAACTGACATACAGTTTGAACAATATCGCAACTGAACCGGGTTGGTCGTTCGTTGCGATGTGGGTATTCTGGGTCTATGGTTACATCCGGATCTCCAGTCGATCGGTCTGTTTAGTTCGGTTTGCTCTTGAATCCGATAATCCTTCAGCAATCACGAATTTGATTAGAACTGGGCTGGGTTTGCATCATTAGAGACTGTCAGCTGGACATCCGTGACTACCGGTGGATATCCCCTATCCGAAATCGTAAACGAAGTATAGGGGTAAGGACCCTCAAAGTGAACAAAATCTCGAGAATGTGCAGGTTCATTCTCAAAAGATTACTTCCATCATTCCTTCGGCATATGTTAGCAGTCCTTGCTGAATGACCATTTATGAGGCCATCTGTGCGTTTCCAAAAGACTGGACCCTGGTCAGGTGGATAACACAGACTTAATTTTGAATGTACTGTTTATTGCTGTCGCGATTAGCAGATTTTAACCAGTGGTACGTGTTCAAGTGCGATGATTTTCAAACTTTGGGCTGTCCTAGACTTGATTTTCAGTGAAATCAGTCGGTTCGGTCTGGTTTGTTTTCACAGTTTTCTTCCCTTTTCCGTGCTGTACACGTCAAAGATGAAGATGACTGAATGTTTTTGATATGGTTATTCAACTTGTATTGAATATCACACTGGATTAGTACACCCGATTTTCATTCCTCTATTAAGCACCGTTGCACTTGTTCAAATCCTTTCAACTTGAAGCAGCTGTCCACAACCGAATTTACAAGACGCACGTAGGATTATGTAAGATGTACTCTACAGAGACATCTCGACTGACCGCATCAGTTTCAATGCAAGGAGTATGATCAATGAGCGTGTATTAAATCAGACAAATATAAAACAAGAACGAGTGATAGGCTGCAGTAACAATACCACACACAACCAGAAGTAAACTAGTCAATGTTCGACTGAATCTTCATGAGGCAACAATTCCACATTTTAAACAGGTCGAATAAAGAACTGCCAATATACAATGTCGATCTAGCAATAAGGAATTGAACGCATACTAATATACGGCGTTCAAGTAAGTTTAAGACGAGAGAAGTAGTAAGCTTATACAAACAGCATAATTAAAACAATGACTAATAGTATTGGTAACAAACATTCGAAGAATTTGAAACGGTTGGTTGCGTTCACAGGTTGGAACACGGTGGTGAGAAGGCAAACACGGGTAGGTGCATTTGGTGGTGCCTCTTCTGTAGCAAGTAACAATGACTAAGAATATATATTCATACATATATATATATATATATATATATAGCACTAGTGGATCGTGAGGTGAAGGAATAAAACGGCAAAAAAAGAATGATATAAACTGATGACTACAAACGCTTAACGCCACGGTAGTCATAGGTTGACTACACAAAGTGAGAGTTTATATCGATGTATCACATCGGCCTCAGAAAAAGTAAACCATGTTTACTGGTTGAGCGATACAGCATTCGAAAAGCCTTCTTCACTCGAATTTCATGTTCCGTTTTTTCCATGTGTCGTGTGATAGAATATTGGGCAACGCCAGTTTTGTCCTTCTCTGACTAGCTTGTCAT
>QNGE01006676.1:13194-29407 GCA_008508345.1 Paragonimus westermani
CTCTGGGCAAATGACAAAACGAAACGGGCACGCACAACGGCATGGTCCGAGTCCAGGTGGTTGCTCCAAAAGACACGACAGTCCTTAACAGAGTGGAGCCACCTGTAACTCACTGCTATATGATCCACTAGCTTGTAATGTACTACGGGACGTGTGTCCCAATCGTTCTCACCGTTCGGCCGATTTACTTGACTCACAGGTGCAAGCAAATTAACAAATAATGTTAGGTGTTGCGAATGAGTTGATTGGGTCTTTCCTCTATGTTCAGAGCAGCGGTGTCATCTGACTGATCAGTCCCTGTCCTGCCATGTTGTACACAGCTCTGATAGCACACATTAGTCTACAATGGATGACGGTAGATATATCTTCATCCCTGTGTGGCAGTGTTATGTATGCGGATTCGCAAGACACTTTGTGACATTGTTCGGTTTAGCAGGATAGACGACAGATTACCCATACATCACTTCGTCTGTCATAAACACATTTTCTTGTTATAAGCTGGAATGAATGAAAGTGACACATGATGAAAGCTCCAGGCAAATGCGATGAGTACTTAGTTTTCAGTGATAAAGCTTCCGACTACTCACTAGTAACATTAGCCAATCCTGTATTCGAAAAACTACTTCGGTTGAGGCAATGCACTCTGGTAGAAGTGCGCTGACTGTTTCAATCTGGTTCGCGTTTTGTATCACATGGGTCGGCTATCAAACTGGCGGATCGATACGCTTATCATTTAAAGCAGTTTTGAAATCAAAGTGCGGGGTAAATAGCGAAAAAGGCTGCTTTAAAATGCATGTTCAATGACTGACCTTACGAAGTTCAAAATTGAACCTGTGTCTGTGACGATCATTTTATCCCGCTTGTAAACCTCCCACATGATCACTGAATAAAAGTTGCTGTGACATAACGAACGAATGGAAAATATTTTCCTGGGATATGGAACTATGCACTCTCACGTTGTGCTCGTTCCTCAAGTGGTTTGCATCCCAGTTCCACGGCCTCTGCCTTTGACCTAATCTCTGATACTTCATATTCCGTCCATCTTATGTGTAAGTGGAATTCGGAACTTTGTACGTTTAGAATAAGTTTGCTGATATTTTAGAATTACGACGACCCTCGAATATTGAGGTGTACAATTAACTATCTTCTTGTATAGCACTGTTTGGAATACTTAAGCGACGAACTGGTTTCAATTTTGCTCACACTGTAACCATTATAATATAGGTTAATGGATGCGGCTTAGTGCCACTTTGTACTTAGCACATAATTCGACTAATCCTTCGGAAGAACCATTTACTTTGCATGCTTCCGTCCGCGTCATTCTAGTCTCCTACATTATGTCCTGAGTGTATTCTGTGTTTCTGAGTCCAAATTTAAATTGTTTTCCTCTGTAATCGTATCTAGTGTGTACTTTTGTGTACTCCTTTATTAAACAACATTTTGCCCTGTATTTTCGATTCCTTTCGTCCCAGCTTAGACATTACCAACAAAATCCCTCTTTTCTTTTTCACCTCGTAGAGGTACTCGCCCACTGACAGGCTAACCAGCATCGACTGACTGAATCACAAAGACCTCCAAGACTTATTGTTTCAGGTTTACACACGCGATACGTGACGTGCATGCGTCCCTTGACTTCGGTCACTGCGACAGATGGTTTCAAAACGCATGCTGCCAACCGTGTCTCCGTTTGCTGGTTTACTTTTTATGTGTCGTTGCTAGATGCAATTCTATTTCCCACTCGGTCTGTCCGTGATCGTTCTGAGATGTGTTCCACTTCATCAATGGCCGTGCGACGGAACAATCGAGTATCAACCAAACACCATTCTCTAAAACCCATACATAACAGGCGCGTCTTAGGGTAGACTAACGATTAACATGCCCATACTATTTACTGGTAATGGTTTCTCTTTTGACGTGAACATTGTCGGTTTTTGAAACTATTCGTGGCTCGAGGTTTGTATGTTGTTGGTGTTAAGTTGTTCTCCAGTCTGGCTGGTTATCTTGCATTGGTTCCATCACCACCGTAGATAACACCATCCGTGCCACTGTACGAAGCTTCGCAATCCAACGCTAGTAACATTGGTGAATATCTCAAATGTTGTCCCATTAGATCCACGGGTATTTGTGGCACCGACTGTTGTAATGAGTTTTGGTGGTCTAGCAGAGCGCAACTTGAACCCGATGTTAACTGCGTATGATTAATTGGCACACTAGTCATTCTAATTAAACGTGCGATCACTTCGAACTGATTAGATACAAGCGTAATACGAGGCAAATGAACTGTGTATAAGATCATGTGAAGCTATTCTTGAATTGCACGTGAAACCGGTGTGTGTTGGTGATTTGAATTCCAGTACAAACAATTACCTAAATTACCTGGAGTTGGTCTTCGAAACGCCGCGTAGATGGTCTCACATACACTTTTTGTGAACCAGTTATGAAGCTTTCAGCCTTGACCTGTCTACCAGCAAATCAACGGCGATCTGTTTGGGGGAACCGAATAGATTTCATTGGAAACAGAGTTTGATTGGACGTTCTTTGTAGAAATTAATCAATTAAACCCAAGAATTGTGCAACAATCATACTCTTGTTGATAATGCAAGGCTCTGATTCTTTCCCATAAACACTTCAACATAACCGTGTGGGCTCACTTTCCAGGAAGAGCTGTAGAACGTTAGAATACGACATTCTCTTTGTTGAATTTAACAGAGATGCCACCTTGAACATTACTTCCCGTGTTATTTGTGTATCTAGCAGACCGATAAGCAGACCGCAAAGTTTGCGCGGAGGTTAACGTAATGACTGAAACATTGCAGAGAAAACCATAATACTTCAAAGTAGTCTTGCCGGTGTGATTGACGACGTGTAAATTTAAAGACTACACACCCTGCTCAGCTGATGGACAGCATACTATGAGATTAGACGTTTTGTTTATCATCTGGTGTAACCGGTTCATTTACGCCAAAAGATGAAACGCATCTTCACGTCTGTGGAGCATCTGTTCATGGTAGCAAATGAGCTACCACTGGTGAACTTAAGAAACATACTTCTCAGCTAATATTGTGCGATGTATCCCCTTGTTCAGCCGTGCAGCTTTGTTTAACATCCAGCACATACTTCCCGCTGAGGCATTGAGCCTAAGTATTGACTTGAGCTCGGAGGCTAATGGTACTATACGTCGTTTGACTCATCTTAGTAAAGCTGACTGCTCGTAACCTGCGTCTTTTGCTTGCACGATATCTGCCGGTATTTTCTAATAGCGTATATATATATATACGCATATGTAACACGAAGTAACTATATGGGGTGGAAAGCTTGCTACTGTATACGGAAAGGGGGTGGGGAAACTATTGTTCAAGACAAAGAAGAGTGAGAGATATAGACAAAGAGAATAACTACAAAAACAGATTCGCAACAAAAGTGTCAATGCTATCCACCCTTCACCATATCAGACAGCGCTCTCAATCGAATTTGCTTATTACCTATGAATCTCAAACAGGAACCCTGAAACGACTTGTTAAAGCAATCTTTGATAGCAATGCGTTCACATCCCGGGTTTAAATCGGGGGGTGGCTATCAGACACCACTTTCACCTTGTTACAAATAAAGCACAGTTTAGCAGGCAGTCAGTTGGTATTCACAAAATGTGGTCAAGCCAACAAAAGGATGTGGGGCGAGATCAGTGTGCTCAAGGGTCGAAGACATGTCAACGAACTTCGTCACTGGTGACACCGTGTTTCCACCACTCGCTGATAATGTTTCAATGACACCGATGGTCGAAGATGGACATTCTGTGAACATTCTCCGCGCGATTTGACCAGGTTCCGGGGCGGTGCAATAGGACCGCCGTTACGGTGGCATTGCACACTCGACCTTTAACAGAAAGACACAGGTCGGGAAAGACCATCTGAGCCTCTGTTATACGGTATGTGATCTCGTCAGACATTCCACTGGCATTGCTTTAGCTCCCAAGGTACATGGAATTCCCAGCTACTCCAAACTGTCACTACTAAGGATGAGGGCAGGCGCTGAATCCTACCAATCTTGTAACAGCACCTTGTACTTAGGTGCAAGAACCGTATCAAACTGATGAACTGATGCTTCCATTCTGTCTACTATGTTCTGGGCTACCTATGGCTCTCACAGATTACAGCGACGTCGTCTGCTTACTCTATGTCTCGAAGTCAAGTGACTGGAAGCGAATCCACACCATCATATCTTCGGTTTGCCAGGGCACACTCTAGGATCTCGTCTACCTCAAAGTTGGATAGGCAAGGGAAGGCTGGATCACATTGTTGCACACTACCTAAAGTGCTGAAACGAAGTGATACGTTGTCCTAAGCCCTAACCTGGCCTGTTAGTAAACTGGTTTTATTACGCCGATATACTTCTCAGACACAACCTACCTCGATAGGCAGTCCTAGAATGAAGCTCTATCAACTGGGTCAAAGACATTTCCGAAGTCTGAAGGGATAACTACTGTTGACCTTCTATATAATGAACGGGGTTCAGACGTTTGGCACACTTGCGAACAGTGCAGTCACGACTGGGGTGAAACCCAGCACATTGCGTTCAGCTTACGAACTATACTGGCTGAAAAGTGTTCCGACGCAATAGGAATCAAGCCAACGCTTCGATGAATTACCCACGAGGCAGAGTGTCGGTTTCGAAAATGAGAATTATGTTAGTCGAATCTGTCATTTGGAATGACGTCACTGACCGGGAGTTCCCAAAACAGAGCCCTCAGCTCTGGGCCGGGTATCTTGTGACGTTACAGGAACTTGATCTCAAGAGAGACGTCCGTTTCCGACAGCGCAGACGGAGAGCCTGATGGCTTAGTCAGCGTCGTACGATGACCAGTTGAGCTGCTGTGGGAAGTGTTCAGCTCAGTCTCCTAAGCGCCGGTACAGAATGTAGATAGGCTCCCTATTGGCTTTGCAGATTACATCGCTCCCACCTGGCATCCTGTTAACAGTTGCCTGGATGAAATGCAAAAGCTTTCAAGAGTTCCTGGCAATAACGGTTTGTTTCATCTCAGTGGTGCGCTGCGTCCACCATGCCTTCCGATCCTCTCGTAGTTGCTTCCGTAGCTTTAGGCGAGTGACATTGTAGGCCTAGTTGCACCCACTGCTGGATGGAATACTTCGACGAGCGTCGAGGAACTCCAGTGATCGCATAGAGCGGTTGGCAGCTGAACGAGCAATAGCACCACACAAGACAGGCTATATGTATATATGGCATGCCGTATGTGTGCCCAATATGCTTCGATGCCGTCTGATGGATGAGGTCCTAGACTAGAGACAAGCGCGCTCTGATAGATTCAGGGTGCTTATATCCCAACTAAGTTAAATGCGTCAATTTATGTTTGTCGTCGAAGTGGCCATTCATCAAAACGCAGAACAAAGTTGGCACATGTCACTACATACTCAGAATCCACACAGGTGCTGTAGACTGACTTAGTCTTGGAAACAACCATACCACCGATAGCTGACGGCTATGTGGTCAGTCTGTGTCCCCGAATGATTCGGAGATGGTGGTCGCCAAGCGGGAGGTTGACGCCCACAACGTCGAAAAGTGGTACTCATCCGAAACAGACCGTTATCAGCACAGAAGTGCAAAAGACATTCAGGATTGTCTGTTCGACAAGCACCGTAAGAATGCGCGCCACTTAAATCACGCTCGTCAGCAAGTAGCCTACTTTCCTGAACATTCAAGTTTCTAGCGCGTACTATAATGTCAACTCGTTAAGTAGTGTGCAGATTGGAAGTCATCGGGACACATGTTTACTTTTTTGACCTCTGGAGTCGTTCTTCATTCAGCTGGATCTTTCGACACCAACAACTTCCCCGTTTTCGAATCGATCCGTTTACCTCCTCCCGGAGTGTTGTGCCTAGGGAGAATACAAACTTAGACTTTGGTCACGTGCAAACGAGTTATGGCTCAGATCACCAGCAAATTGGTCAGACAGGAACAATTTTGACCGAGCGATGACGTGTATCCAGTTCTCCAGCCAAAGTTAGGACAACGCTTCTGCTGTGGTGTTGTGTAATTCGAATGCAGCCGGTTTTCCTATTATCGAGTATAATTCACTTCATTCAGAGGCTATTTAAACAACAGCACTTTCTTCATAAACATGGAGTGTTTCTTTGCCAAAGTTTGTCTGTCGAGTATTTAGAAAGTATTTACGAAGTTTTTGAAAAACATTATATCCTTCCAATGTATTCAGATTGTATTCGTGCCTTGAACTCGAAGTGTTTGATGAAGTCGATCTGACGAATTAGCCATAGAGTCCATTGACCTAGCATCTGCTGATATGCTTTTCGGAACGGTGGGCTGATTGTAGATCATAATTATCCGATTGCATTTGCGCGGGTTATGTTTTTGATTTTTCTTGCGTTTTCTAGCCTAAAGGATATTTTGACTATTATTCAGGTTGTTCTATGTGATTTCCACATCTTCCGGGCGCTTTAGAACGCGCCAGAACTTTGTGTCATCGGTTTATAGCAACATTGATGCTGAGTAGCTTGAGAACAAGAACAACGAACGGCAGGTTCCTAAGGTGGGCGTTTGCTGGGGACCAATGCTCGAAGGGAACTGCTCTGATAACTATTTATTCCCCTTGGGGTTAAAAGTAGGTTCAGTCAGATAATCTCTAGGCCACCTGGGCGAACACTCATCGTGGCAAGATTGAGTGAACAACCCTGTGAACGGTTTTGGGGAAGTCAAGACAACTCACTTTGATAGTCAGTCCTGTGTCAGCAGTCTCCCTCCAAAAGTTACAGACGATCAGCAGTTTCGTGGAGCATGAATATCTCCTATAGAATCCATACTGCCCCTTGGTGATAAATTTGAAGCATTGACCTGCTTATTTGCAGGCAACTGAAGGCAAAGCCGTCAGTTGGTAGATTTTGTGATTATCTTCAAGTCCATCTGTGAAGGTAAGTATGACTGTGAGTTGTTTCCGGGTTTTCGGTGGACGGCCACTTGACAACGAACGATTAAGCTGTACCGTTATTCGTTCTGTTCATTCGGTGTCGCAGATGTTAAAGACGACAGGGAATGTCAGATCTGGGTCGGGTGATTTGTAAGTTAGTAAATTCTCTAGTTTAGTTCTGGTAGGTGACACTTTCGTCTGTGGTATTCCAATTAAGTTGCTTCCATCTACTCAGTAGTCACTCGTGATGTGCTTTTATGTACACTTACGTGCTATGCACGCTACAGCATTGCCGTAAAAAAAGTTGGAATTCATCTTCAGCTTTTTACTAAGATCGTGCTGATTGTAAAACGGACTCTATCTCACAACAGCCTTGATGCACCGGTGTATTCAATAAACGTAGGGTAGGTCTTTCCTATTTGGTACCTGTTCAAGACTGTATGTTTTCAATGTAATCAGATATCTCGTTCTATTTTTATGAAGTCTCGGTTTTTTTATTAGGTTAGGGGCTTTTAGCTGGAATGTGGATGTTAGCGAAATCAAACCTTTCCTCAACGATGACCTACCAGTGCTGGTCCTGGTTGATTATGCTGATGCAGCTGAACCATTCAACCATACTGGGTTGTCTGTTTCTCTTATGAAAAATCTGTTGACCCGCATTTTGGAGAACATGTTATTCAATTCCGTGTAATTTGTTAGTTTCAGCTGTTCAGTGTTACCAAATGGGGCTGTGATTTTCAGACTGCCCACTATATGGACTTCACCCATGTGAACTTAATCAAGATGAAGTGATTGGCACCCGGTCTGGCTTTGAACACCCTGAAATAGTCCAGCTTTTATTAGTTCTTCAAAGAAATCTCCAAAGAAGGATTTTGCAACATTAACGAAGTGGCTTCTCAAATTCTAGCTGTGGTTGGATAGTTCTCCCAGTGTAAAAATTCGAATATAATCCAGAGATGATTTGTTCCGCGTTATGCAAGGCTACGTTGAACATCTTATGTACATAAGGTGGCTTGCACACCACAGTGAACAAGCAGTAAACGTTTTGTATGACTTTAAGTGATTCAACTGTACAGTGTGAAACATTGCCATACCGGAACTGGGCAACTCACCATCCTGTGTTTCCTCTTTTCTTCAGGTCTGTCTAATTTCTACAATGAACGATTGTTGTTGAAGCTCTTCCCTTCTGTGGATGTATAATGTCGTATTGGTATGAAAACAATACCAACAGACTGTTTGAATTCTCACAGTAAACACGGTCAGGGAACCTGCCTGAATATATTAAACGATTGGGAAAGGCTACCGTGCAGTTTGATACCATTAGCTTTTTGGAATAGCGGTGAGTCGTGGTACTTTCTGAATTCCAGAACGGATTCGCCAAATACGTGAAGGCCACCTCGGGCATTTCGACGCCGATTGTAGTGAGTTTTTTGTGTTCTATTTAGCTGTCTTCACCCAGATCCGGCTTTCCTTGGTTTGTAACAATGGTATCTGATCCTAATGGGCAACCATGAGAGAGTTGCATGTTAAGCTGTATGTGCCTGTCCCATCATTTCTTTCGTTAATAAAGATGTCTGAATTAGTCGAGGCACACTTACTGAGGCTAGGTAGGAGCGGAAGATTTAAGCACGTGAATAGCAGATCACAAACGTCAATGAGTGAGGATCTCTACTGGTCAAGATCATGCACTACTCGAATGACGACAGTAAATGTTTCTGAAGCAAGCACACTCTGAATAATAATGCTTCTGCAGTTACGTTCACCAACTCCTTGGTTCTCAGTTGATGGCTGCAGACGTCTACTCTCAGTTGTGTTTGGGCGGATGCTAATAGAGTTGTAGCTTCTCTCACGGCTGCTTTCTTGCGGCACCCATAAGTTCTCAAAATCCGCACAGTACGAGGAGTGACTCATGGGGGAAACGATAAATGAGTGTATTTAACACGTGTGTTACTTCATAATTAGTGAAACCGTCATAAGTGGACATCGGGATAAGCAGGCTTCACAGAACTATTCGCAAGAACGTTGAATACGCTTACTGATCAGCACACAACACTTCACGATTTAGGTGACCTAATCCTGGTTGTGCGGGTGCTTGTATTCACGATGATCACTTTACACTGTTCGCCAAGATGAATGGGTTGTTTTTCTCTCGCTTTTTCTTCCACCTTTCAAATTGTGTCTGCTGTTGTTACGCGGATGTCAGTTTTTGGGTAACTTGATTGCAAACGGTTGCCCCGTTGTCCGCGGCTGACATACACTTAAGTATGGCTTGGACTTACAAAATAGATTTTAAATTCAGCAGGTTCACTGGTTGGATTTATAATAACTGAGGTGCAATGCATCGGCTACCAATCAGGTGTTGTTAACCAGCTGTGGAAGCAGTACTCGACCAATCACTGCGATTGGTCTTGTAACTCACTTTTGATTGGAAGTTGTGTTCTCAGCATTGGTGAAGCAAGGTGGAGTACGCGATGCGTCTTCGATGAAGCTACTTATGGCATGCTCACTGCGTAACAAGCTCTGGAGCGCACTCTGATTTTCTTCTAAGGACATAGCCACCAAGTAGGCTGGGTACACATCATAAACTTTCAGCTGAGTTACCTTTCAAGTTCTGGTAGACAAAAAGCAGTACCAGTTCACAAGTTGGATGGTTCGAGTTTTTGCACGTTGTCTGTCAGTTCATTTGAAATTGTGAAGACGTCCACTCTGGCAGAACAGATCGATGATTTTGTCAGCGAATATCAGAACGTGCCCTCCAAGTGACTGATCACTTCGATGGAGCAGGGCGGCGGTATAGCTAATGCAAGCAAACTCAACCGAATTCATTTGATTAGTTACCCAGTGAACCCGATCACTTCATCCACTGTATTCATACGTAGCTCAAATCCAGAACTACTGTCTACCAACGACGTCTTACTGATCCAATATCGAAGACCAGCTGTGTGCGCGCAAGAACTATTGACTGAGACCGCACTTCTTTCCTGGTGACGAACCTTTAACCCATGGCGTCTCCTCCGTTCAGCGGTACACTATTCGTATCATATTGAAATGTGTAAATTGACTGTTTCAAATAATCTGCTGGAGGGATCAAACAAAGTAACTACCTTTGCAACACAAATCTTCTTTCCGTTTTGATGAATTCGACGAAAAGTACTCAGTTTTTCAAATCTTACATCGAAGGCAGATTTGAATCTCGTTGTTTTTTACGCATCCCTTTTTCACCGTTTGAGCACACTAAGGGTTAACCCATTGCCATACTATAAAACTTAGTTCGCCGCAAGTACAGCGTAATTTACAGCCGGACACATGCGCAAGAATACCGACAGCCAGTTGGAAGGATGCCAGTAAAAATTAGGGAGTGTAACACAACAGGTAGATATGTAGATAAAGGCAATTGGAAAATACTCCACCTTGTAGCAATGCATTTTAAGCTTCTGTCAAACACATACTGGAACAATCCGCAGATTACACCCGAAATAAAACAAAGGTTTCTGTTTCAATGCTAGGTAACTTAATTCCGATGAACTGGTGGGTATCGAACACCCACGACTGTATTGCGGGCTTAGTAATTTGTGAGAACAACATAGTGACGAACACAACTTGTTTTCGTTAGTTGACCATCAAACTAACTACAAAACATTCATTATAAAGACCGTAATAACGTGAGTAAGAAAATCAGACAATAGCGAATATGGACCGCGGGTTTGTCAACAGTAGTTATTGCACCAACTTTTCGGTTTGATTGATTGTCTGCCAGCGGACACTACTGGCTTTGACAATGGTCAACATTCGGAATCTTACCATTTTGGGTCATTTGCTCGGCACACTGTAGACCACCTGGAAAGCATCTGTTTCATGGAAAGATCAGATTTCCACCAGTTATCTACAAGCAAGAATTAGTGAGAGCTTTATTTCTCAGAACCCGAAAGATATGTACAGCAGATCGTTTGAAGGACGAGGAATAGCTTGTACAGAAAACGCTATCATCTGGAAAAAATTGGTGCATACCCATAGTGGGAAGAATACATCAAAAGCCGCAAACTGCACTTCGGGAAAAAGTGGATATTTCTGCTAATCTAATTCACGGATGGCAATTTGACCAACATGATTCACAAACTGAAAGTGGCTTTGCAACAAGACTATCCAGCTGTCCAACTGCACGTCTGTTAAGTATTGCACAACTGGCTCTCCAGGGCGACTGTGCACACCCGACTGATCATTCCGACTCTCACGCAAAATGCAAGTTCAGCTGCAGTTGCAATGACCTCTAGGTAAGCAGAACGGTGTTATCCTCATTGTGTGGTGCAGTATACTGCACGGTTAACACTAAACGCAGTGTCAGAAAAATGCTTGCCGATTGTGACTAGCTTAGAGAATTCGGCTTCAGCGATCCCAGAACACATCGATCATCTAGTTGACACTGTCAAATAGTTCACAATGTCACCATATAATTGCAACACGAGGCTCCCAATGGTTAGTGAAATAATGTAAACCAGACAAAATTGGCTGGTATTTTTTGTGCACAAAAGAAGCTGACAGTACCGGTCTCCTTACCATTGTGGTCTGACTGCACTCTTATCACGTGAAGAGCCGAAGCTATTCGTTTGGGCGGTTTATTTGTTTTTCTCATGTGCAGTTTGTATAACGTTTGCTGGTTCTGCGTTAGCGGCTGGTGAGAATAAATCGACGTCTTCCCACTGTTTCACACAACGAGTAAGGTCGGTCAAATGAACAGTAATCGTGCCTGGAACACTCTTAGTCACACCACAGTTCAACCACGCAAGAAGATATTCACGCATCCTATGATATAATCGTCTTGTAGTAAGACCAATATATGGTGCTCAACATGCGCAAACAAATGAGTGCATGCAAAAGCTGGTCGTAGAGGGTTGTATCTGAGTTGTGATAAGGAAAGTGGAGTTGAACGGAGGCTCACACAGGAGAGGTCAGCGACTACTCAGTTATGTTGTTTAAACTGACATTTTTAGGTTTCTTTCAAAAACCTAAGCCATAATGTGTCTATTGAAAGCGAGACTGGTAAATACACACTTTTATTGACAGGCTGAGTTGGGTTCCAACTCAACGGCCTGCGTCGCCTTCTAAATGAAATACATAAGGTTGTCTTTCTGAATGGACACTTCTTGTAGACATTCTAGTTCAGCTTATGAAGAATTGGTGATATACCCTTCCTACCAAGCATCACTTGTGGCTTTGATTTCGATTCAACGGACCGAAAGTCTCAAAGTGAATGCAATGACTCCCCCCCTGCCACTCAATTCTGCCTCATTTGTATTTTATGTTGAATTGAACTAGCTTCGTTTCTTTCCGTGTCATCATCCAGTAACTTTATTCGAGTGTTTCATTTTGATTTTATGGCGAATTTATATCTGTTCACGTTAGAATCCCCATTGCGGACGCAAAAAGTGCCAACTCTTCAACAGCTACACTCGGATGATTACCGTCCATTTTGCTCATGAAAACGTCAGCTAGAAGGTAACACAAAAGCGATCCGATTACCACCCGTCTTCATTTGTTTGTTAAGCAGAAAATGAACGCTATTAGCACGTCGTACCAACATTCATCTCAGTTCATCTTTTGGAATGTCCACATATCCAATACTGTCAATGCTGTAACAATCTGTGATAATGTATATGCTACTCCAACACCACCATGGACCTTAGATTGCAATGTTCACCTTCATACGTCACACTCCGCTTCCAGAGAACCGGTCATACATAAAGCAATAATATTATCATGAGCAGTAAGGTGAGTTCCGTACCAGTGGATATTTCTCTTGCCCACTTGAAGCAAAAAGTAGATTTCGTCATCAGTCAGTTCCATTTCTACCGGCGTTTTTTAAACCATATGACGGCGTTCAGCAACCCCAAGAAGATTGTAAGTTATGCGGAACTCAGTGGAACAATTGAATTCCAGTACGAGCATGCTGGTACTATGGCTTTTTTGAACAGTTTCATGAAGAGATAGCAACAGCTCCGTTGATCGGTTTGTCCACGGGAAACACGTTTCACAGTTTTGTGCCCGCCCAGTGTAAGCGTGGTCTAGTGGGAACTCTGTTTTTTTTAGCATGACTAATCAGTTCGGGGAACATTGATAAAAGAGATGTCTTTGTTCAGAACCACACAAGAAGAATAGCTATGCATCAGTATTTGTAGAGAAATGAGTTTAAAAAACCGGCTGCTATGGTGGCTTTGACAGCTTCCAAACCGAATCTCTACCCTAGCTTACCTTACAAAGGTGCTGACATCACTACCCTGTTTGGAACCCCGCCCGTTCTACACAGCCCAACTGGTCATGGTGTTCATCACTGCTTGAGTCCAAGCACCACAGCTGAAAACACCGCTACTTCTCGGTACCGTATGCTATATCATCTGTGAATGCCCCAGTGAGTGCCGGTCCACTTACGTAGACACCGCGGAGCGGTAACTAAGCCATCGGGTTGAAGAACACATCACAGTTTGGGTGTGTAAGACGGTTGTGGATACCACAGTGCGTACTGATGATTGTGTGTGGTGGAGGGGTATTGTTCCCGAGCGGAAGTGTAAATTTCGGGCGAGTCGCAGTGCAATCGACATGGTGCTCGTTACTGGACAGATTCAAGAGAAATGTGACTACAATCAACCGTTCTATGCTCTCTTCGTGAAGTTCGCCAAGGTGTTTGATTCCGTGTGTCATGAGGTGTTGTACATAGTGCTTGATATGTGTGGATGTCCACGTAAGTGTGCCATCTTAACTAGAACGTTACACTTGAGTATGATGATGAAGGTGTAGTCGTATGGATAGAACTTCGATGGCTTCGATACTGCCACGGACATGAGACAGGTTTGTGTCTCAGCCCCAACTCCATCTAGTTTATTTAGGCGGCATTGGTAACAGCTGCTGTCCAGAACCCGGTGAACAGTGTTCAGAATGGATACTTTACGCATTTTCACTTACTGAATAGTTAACCTTTTTGCAGATTAAATCGGTTACATATTTTAAAAATGCACATACTGTCCTGTGCAGACGGTAGTACACTGTTTGCACACACCGAAGAGAAAGTTCAGCGACTGTCCACGGCTTTCGTGAACGTGGCATTCCAATTTGGTTTGGATATCGACGAAAATAAGATATTTTCTCTCTTTCGGTCTTCTCCGAGTGGAGGTTTTGTGCTTACATCTAGAACGCGCATCCATGAAGACAATGTGGATAAGTGCACGGACTTCTGTTATTTGGGTAACAATCTGTCGCCAAATCTGTCCGTAGACCTCGAGATACCAGCTCGTGTGGCGGAGGCTGTCACTGTTTTCGAAAAACGTGTGTGGAAGAAATTCAACTTTAATAGTGTTGTATAACAGGCAGTTTCGTTGTGTGCAGTATACTACTCACAACGAAACTGCCTGTTATACAACAATAGGACAAACAAACTACTTCTCAATAATGCTGTCTACGATGGTGTATGGCAATGGATTTTGAACACTGTACCAATGCAATGCACCCTATCTGAGCTGTTTCCATCTATTATGTACTACACGCATCTTGAGTATTTGGTGATACGACATAATTCCAGAGACTGAGGTAAATGAGCGAGCAGACGCGAACGACACCTAAACCATACTCATGTTTATTCGTTTTCGTTGGCTAGGGTACTTCCGTAGAATGGCCGACAACGAACAACCAACATTAGCAGGTTGGATCACAAAGGCTTTCACTCAGACTCTTCCTGGTCTTATGCTTTCGAGTTTCCACTGAATACGAAATATGTCAGTGGAACCCTAAATGGTACATCCCAAGCCACCTGTAATGAAGGTTATATGCAGGCGTCCCTCGGCTTTTGTCATCGTGACAGACTAATACAAATCGGATGCTGTTTGGTCTCACGACGTCCATTGATATTCGCTATATAGACCAGTGGACTGCGGAATGTACCTGATGAGATGCGATGAAATGTGTTCGGGAGATACATTTTACATAAAGCTGTATCTCATTAGTCTATTCACTTCAGACTGTTTTGTGTTGGCTGTTGTTGATTGCCAGTGAATGTTCCGCCTTATACCATTTTGTTCAACCCATTTTACTAGTCCTGACAACTGTGGTTATGTACCTTTTCTAAACTGTCCTCAACCTCCAGTTTGATCCATAGGAACAAGAAGGACCGCACATTAGTTTCACCTTGACCAGTTTGGCATATTTGTTGATGGCTAGAATGCCCAGCCTTTTTGTCTCACTTCCTAAGCTATTTTTAACCCCACAGAATTCCCTCTTCCGTTTTGTTCCTACCACATACCTTCCTCTTAAGCAACCTTTCACGTTTTTTGTTCGTTATGGCTGTTGTTCTTACCAAAATGAAGTTTTGCTCATCTTGATTTAAAGTTATTGCATTCTAAAATGTCCCACTCCAACTATCGTCGTCAACTTGACAACTAATAATCTGTTTCGAACTCCGATTGCCTCTTGCGATAAGACCAAACATAACAAAGCATAACAACAGCAATCTTAGTCAATCGATCAGCAGAATGAACCATAATCAAACTTCCATCAAGAGGAAGTAATACAGTCGGGTGAGGCAAACGGGTATTGATTACCCATCGATCCACTCGCTCAGTGAAGATTCTACGTGGCATCCGTTCTTACTCGAGTGCAGTCGAAAAATTCATAATTACTTGGGCACTGTGATTAGGCCCAATGACCAATGTTCAGTTGCTTTTGTCTCCTGCCTGTTGTTATCTCTTATCGAGTACAGCTTCTGGTTATCACAAAAACAGAATTAAAATGAGAACTAACAGCTTTTTCCTCACCGTTTTATCTCCAGAAGACGTGAGTATGCTGTTGGAGGACCCCACTTTTCCTGTCAACAAACGCCTCCCTCCTCAAGAAAAAGATTTTATCTAGTCACAATCAACGGGAAATTCCCAGGATCACCAAGAGGTAATTCTCGCTACTTTTTTCACCAGCCAGAATTTTATTCCATCATGCTGACTGGTAACTTATTAGCCTCAACCACTATTTTTAATCGCTATTCTTCGATCTTCTGATTCGAGGATGTTTGTAGGTCACCATATACCAAATTAAATCCCTCATTTCTTCTCATTGTCTCACACATATCGCAGTGGAGCAAAGTTGTTTTTTTGCACCAGCTTTTGGAGAAATCCTCCCGGACAATCACGTTATTCTCGGTATCTAGATTTTCCATTTTCTTTATATCAAGGTGGAAGATTCGAATTCTGTCAAGCGTACTTCTATCTTTTGGTATTGATATGTTCGCCGAACTTGGCATTTAGG
>QNGE01006677.1:15589-29388 GCA_008508345.1 Paragonimus westermani
AAAATGATAATATACGTCGAGGCATATTAGAAATAGGCAGCAACTCTTCAATCTAATGAGTTTGATTTGGTCCAACGAGGTGGTCTTACGATAGCTACCAAATTATGCTTTGTTTGCACGCCTTAAGTTTGGCTGGATATAGTGACATGGCGGGAAGTCTATGAAATGGCGCGGGGGTGAGGGAACCTAGCATCAAGTTTGGTTTCCGCTGCTGAGTGGGATGTAAGTAAGCTGAGTGTTGGACGCCAGAGATATTGCAGTATATGACCACATGCGGTTGTCGATGGAAAGGGTGTTGGAGTTTGTTGTCATGGTCATCCTGAGTTATTCTGCACGGTTCTTCTCAAGCGAAAAGATAGCAAAATACTTAAAAAGTCCCAAAACCGCACGCAATGTAAAAGTGACAGAAACGTGTTTCTCACGCCATCGTTGTACACCTTGCATGGTGAGTTTTTCTCGCTTTCGGTAACTTATTGTTTTTGGTAACTGTGTCCGGTCCAACGTTTTTAATCGACACTTAGTCTGTTCTCAGATTTCCGTGTTGACTACTGGAACTAGTGAGAAAAGAGAACATGTCGGCAGATATTTTCGTTTAACCATGTAACAAGCATGGACAAAGGATGATTGAAGCTCTGCGAGCTTACGTACGACAACCAAATGCATTAGACAAACACCCAACGGATGAATTTAATATCCAATGAAATAAGCCGAAATGGACGGGATGTGATGTGATAAAAAAACGGCAACGTACGGGTGAGTGGTGTACGTCATTAACTGTACAGAAAAAGGTCACAGGGCGCAACAGCAAATTGTGTGGCCACACCGTTCAGTTCAGCCCAATAGGTTACTGAGATGAGGAAGTGGTCACACCGAATCAGGGTGCAGTCGCCTTTTGAGGGATTTGGTGTTTATGAGTGTTATGGCCCTAACGTCATCTGCCTAACGGATGAAATGTCCAAGCAAAGAGCAGACAGTGTGATCTTCATCGGCTAGATACGTTAAGCAGTGCCTACAGTTATACTGTCTGAGACGCAGATGTCAAGTTTTAACGGGTCCACCGTATGTGGGGTAGACTGTTGGCTTACGCTTCAGTGGATAAACGTTAAAAAGCAGCCATATTATCGTGTGTTGTGAAAGTAAGAACAACTGAAGGTGGGTGGGAGGAGATGGAACTTATTGGTAACATGTTACGAAGGGTAGCCTTGCCTGTCATGAGACGTGAAAAAATAACCTAGAAATTGGGTTGGGAGGCGTCTAGCAGTTGGAGTGAATAGAACGATAGGGGGGTCAGGAGTTCCACGTTTTCGCCTATCCCCCCTTCGCTGTATACGACAGATAGGACTACCCGCTTTACAGTGTAGTTACTAACGCATAACAGTGGGTTCCGATATCAGCAGGAAGATGAGAAATAAGTGACTGGGGTTCTTAAGTAAAGTTTGACTCGGAAACCTGCAGTTAAAAGGTCGAAAAACAGCATGCAGCAATTACAGCTATCACTGGCTCGAGATATCTCGAACCTGTTAGTAAAGAAAGTCGATGGTAGATCACGGAGCAGATTGACATTAGCGTAACAAATACCCTGTTGGAGTTGCTATGCGCCGAATGTGGTGGGAGGGGCCAGTTCCAGAAAGCAGACTTGCCAAGTCCTAACTAACCTGTTTTTCCCACATCTTTCCATCGATTTCCGTTTACACCACCGCTATGAAATCCCTATGTCTAAGTGTTGTTCCGCTGGATATACGGCTCTGGTGGATAGTAGGAGTTCAATGAGCTATGCCTCAGCCGTCCAGGAAACAAGTGACGAACCCACAAACTTTGTACCCGGATAACTGGCCTTTAGTTTCTTATCTAGTAATAAGCAAGAGTACTGTTTCACCTCCATTACGTATCAGCAGGCAAGGTACCATCGAATCAAGCTTTCAATATCCTCCGATCTGTGTGTGGATGTTTTCTTTTGGAAAATCACTTCCACGGACTCCGCAATGACAACGGTATTCCGTTCGGGAATACTACACCGTCAGGCGCTGACTGAGCAAGAATCATTACCACTTCTTCCTGCTTTCAAAAGATCACAAGTCAGTACATACCAACAACACAGTTTAGAGGGAGAAAAGTTCGAACATGGGGAATTGCAGTAACTACTTAGGGATGAGATAATTCAACCGTCGCAATAACGTGCTGGTCGTCTCCAAGGATAGGCACAAAAAACGGGCGGTCGTAGACTACATTCGAAATGAAAACAGCCGCGCTTTTCCTTATACCTGTTCTCCTCCAAAATAGACGAACCAACGGAGAAAGTGGCGAAGCACGATATTCATAGTGCCCTAAACTGGAATGGCGCGTACCATCAAATTTTTAATGGAGAAGGCGAAAAACCTCACAACGTTGGATACATGTGGTCGCCTCTACCAGAGAAAAATTTGCCACCTCCTCATGATGAGGAATCTTGAAGATACATCTGCTTACGTGGAAGGCAACAACAGACGGAAGGAGCCCCGATTGGGCATGACCGTAACCTCAAAACGGACTCGCAGAGTCACGCCACAGTCAGGGTCTGTTCACACTAGACCACATTACCTACCTCGACGATCATGGCTGAATCGGTTGACAGTTTTAAGGCCTAATTCGACCTACACATACGTGAAAGATAATCCGCGCTACATATTTCCTGACCATCACTCTACCTCATTTCCACAGGTCATTAAATGTGCTCATCTGTTGGAGTGTTGTTTCACTGTTTGATTGTTCGTTACTGACATGAGCGTACACCAGCAGCTTCGATGAGGCTTAGTTTCATTTACTTACAAATCGTCTGATGAACTTTTTCCCTAACCAATATAGTCAGGAACGCACAAGCGACCTTATCCTCTCTTGTAACATAAGAACCTAAAAGGGAGATACAATTGCTCGAATTCAAAATACAGCAAAGTAGTATCTAACCTGACCCTCCAAGAGCTGTCATCACTGACAGAGACCAAATACCTCACAAAGACTGGCCGGATTATTTGCGTACAAATCACCCTAGACTTTCCAACTTTTCGACGAAGTACATCAACCGGTATACATCTTTCCGATTCCTAATCCCGCAAAAAACGTTCGAGTTCTTAAAAAACGAACTTAACAATAGGCTTTCGAAATTACGGCCGAAAGTTCTGTTGGTGATCTATGCTGAGGCTTCAAACGTTTCGACCGTTGCCACCTCGAATTAGAATGGTCATCCCAAGTTCATCTTTTCCTGCACACTGACACTGGACGAGACATCATTCTACCACTGAAGAAGATGCGTATATAAACACTGAGGCCATCACAATTGAAAACGTCTCCCTATCAAAGATCACTTTAAGTAAGATGCAGATTAACCATCAGTTGCTCTCAATACAACCTCACTTTGTTAACCTAGCGTCTCTCGCATGATACATTACGTTTGCGTCAACTATTTGCGCTTTTCAACTGATACGGTGGGAAATACCAAATGTGCCACGAAGTGAAATCTTGATTTTTCACCTGTATAGATGCCAAGTTACTCAAGGCTACCCAACTTCCTGAATGACTGAACATTGAATCCAAGGCGCCCCTGCCTTTAAGAATCGTGGGCAAATACTTGTCTACCTTGACTGAGGAGCACTCACTTTATCTATTGGCCTACACTTGTGGAGATTTGTGTGCTCAAACACTGGTCCGGTGTCTGTTTCCAGCGATACTTGGTGTGCCCACACATATATATCTAGACCAAGCAAATTCTTACATTTTCCGTGAGCTCTAGTCTTTCTCTCACGAAAAGGGGTTGCGACCAACAGAGCTTCGTAAAATCCACAGGGCGGCGGTTGCGTTGAACATCTCCACGCAGTATTACGGAGGACTAATCACTGTGCTATTAAATCTACTGATCGATGGAAGGACGTCCACACTGACACCTAACGTTCGACTTATTCACCTGTGTACATCTATCGATGAAACCCAAGAACGCGTTTCGTTTCAAGTGCAGAATAACGTTTGATACCGTACTCCCATCATGGCTGGTATCACTCGAAATGCATAGTCGATTATCCGAGTAAGAACCATCGGTAAAGGAAGTTGAATAACTTCAACGCAGCCCTTAAAATGTAGATGCGCGCATTGTAAATTGTGTCGAGAGTACAGAATCCATTTAACAGCTTTCTCTAAAAGAACAAACTGCTCTTAATCTACCTGAAGACTAAAGTATAGACACCTTAAATTTTGACACTGAAACTGAGCCCATTTCCCCAGCTGAAAAGGTATCATTGGAAAGAAGATTACTAGAAACCTCCAATCGAACGTCAACGAGGCTCGCATCGAAACCTTGAAACTATTATTAGAAAACAACAGAGGGTTCATCTCCTTTCCTTTGTACTAGAGTAGTTTGTAGAATTCCCAAAGCGATCGATTGCACATCAGTACTTTTACAACTCGCATTTATCGCCCTCGTTATTGGTCAGTGGCAGCGAGTGACGTAACAATAACCGTTTGCGTATTGGATATACTTTACACCCCAAGCGCATAATTACGGTGATTCTTCTTATTAAAACTTGTTATTTATTTCAGTTTTCATACGTGTACTGTGAGGTGAATAAAGCTTCCTGGGGATTGATTGCTCTGCCATTTACATCCACTAAGGCTTCGTTAAGTTTGTCTGGCTGATCGTAACAGACATAAGGCCAACAAACGTAAATGATTGCCGTCTGAGTGTATCTGAATTATTCGAGGGCGTGGTCAACACAACCCCCCGGGACTACGTACTGCTTAAACTGGACCATCATGAGAGAGGAACAGAAGGGGTCAGCACAACTGCACACAATCAGAGATGCGCCGAAATCCAGCCACCATCACAGACAACACTTCAACTTACGTCCTACACAAATACGACCAAACGTCAGTTGTGTAAGCATCGCTAAATGCAATCAAGTGTGGGATACCTAAGTTTACGGGTGCATGGTAGGCCGACCATGCCAGTCTAGGTGACTGAGGTCAGTCTCAGCAACATTCGTTATCTGGGTGTCCAGCTTGGTCCGTGAAGTAGAATTAGCAAACTGTGTATAATACGGCAGTATCAATGTTTCCAGAGTTTAGAAATGGTAAGCAACAAGTGCAAGTGCTAAGTAATTGTAGTTCGGTTATGTCATGTTCCATGCAATAAACCTACTAACGACAGGGAACACACGGCACAACGATCGCACGCGGTAAACAATGTCAACTGACCGACAGCGCCAACGGTCTTCAAAACAATCGTTAGAGGTCCACCCTGCGTTATTAAAGTAGATCAGCCTATACAGTGTGACGGCAGTAGAAAGCGAGTCTTATAGTAGTTTCACTGAGATGCCAAAGTTGTATAGACAACTTCTTTAAGCGACAATCGAACGTCTTCACTGAATCTCAAACCTCCGGGAGTTGGTTAAGACACTTGCCGCTGCAGTTGCTCATCATTATTATCATCATCAACATCATCATCATCATAACAGCCATGAGCCAGACCAAACGGTACTGTGGCTCGGGCCGCCGTTCACATCATCAGTGACGATGTCTGAGTGTATCTGAAATATTCGAGGGCGTGGTCAACACAACCCCGCGGGACTACGTACTGCTTAAACTGGGCCATCATGAGAGAGGAACAGAAGGGGTCAGCACAACTGCACACAATCAGAGATGCGCCGAAATCTAGCCACCATCACAGACAACACTTCAACTTACGTCCTACACAAATACGACCAAACGTCAGTTGTGTAAGCATCGCTAAATGCAATTAAGTGTGGGATACCTAAGTTTACGGGTGCATGGTAGGCCGACCATGCCAGTCTAGGTGACTGAGGTCAGTCTCAGCAACATTCGTTATCTGGGTGTCCAGCTTGGTCCGTGAAGTAGAATTAGCAAACTGTGTATAATACGGCAGTATCAATGTTTCCAGAGTTTAGAAATGGTAAGCAACAAGTGCAAGTGCTAAGTAATTGTAGTTCGGTTATGTCATGTTCCATGCAATAAACCTACTAACGACAGGGAACACACGGCACAACGATCGCACGCGGTAAACAATGTCAACTGACCGACAGCGCCAACGGTCTTCAAAACAATCGTTAGAGGTCCACCCTGCGTTATTAAAGTAGATCAGCCTATACAGTGTGACGGCAGTAGAAAGCGAGTCTTATAGTAGTTTCACTGAGATGCCAAAGTTGTACAGACAACTTCTTTAAGCGACAATCGAACGTCTTCACTGAATCTCAAACCTCCGGGAGTTGGTTAAGACACTTGCCGCTGCAGTTGCTCATCATTATTATCATCATCAACATCATCATCATCATAACAGCCATGAGCCAGACCAAACGGTACTGTGGCTCGGGCCGCCGTTCACATCATCAGTGACGATGTCTGAGTGTATCTGAAATATTCGAGGGCGTGGTCAACACAACCCCGCGGGACTACGTACTGCTTAAACTGGGCCATCATGAGAGAGGAACAGAAGGGGTCAGCACAACTGCACACAATCAGAGATGCGCCGAAATCTAGCCACCATCACAGACAACACTTCAACTTACGTCCTACACAAATACGACCAAACGTCAGTTGTGTAAGCATCGCTAAATGCAATTAAGTGTGGGATACCTAAGTTTACGGGTGCATGGTAGGCCGACCATGCCAGTCTAGGTGACTGAGGTCAGTCTCAGCAACATTCGTTATCTGGGTGTCCAGCTTGGTCCGTGAAGTAGAATTAGCAAACTGTGTATAATACGGCAGTATCAATGTTTCCAGAGTTTAGAAATGGTAAGCAACAAGTGCAAGTGCTAAGTAATTGTAGTTCGGTTATGTCATGTTCCATGCAATAAACCTACTAACGACAGGGAACACACGGCACAACGATCGCACGCGGTAAACAATGTCAACTGACCGACAGCGCCAACGGTCTTCAAAACAATCGTTAGAGGTCCACCCTGCGTTATTAAAGTAGATCAGCCTATACAGTGTGACGGCAGTAGAAAGCGAGTCTTATAGTAGTTTCACTGAGATGCCAAAGTTGTACAGACAACTTCTTTAAGCGACAATCGAACGTCTTCACTGAATCTCAAACCTCCGGGAGTTGGTTAAGACACTTGCCGCTGCAGTTGCTCATCATTATTATCATCATCAACATCATCATCATCATAACAGCCATGAGCCAGACCAAACGGTACTGTGGCTCGGGCCGCCGTTCACATCATCAGTGACGATGTCTGAGTGTATCTGAAATATTCGAGGGCGTGGTCAACACAACCCCGCGGGACTACGTACTGCTTAAACTGGGCCATCATGAGAGAGGAACAGAAGGGGTCAGCACAACTGCACACAATCAGAGATGCGCCGAAATCTAGCCACCATCACAGACAACACTTCAACTTACGTCCTACACAAATACGACCAAACGTCAGTTGTGTAAGCATCGCTAAATGCAATTAAGTGTGGGATACCTAAGTTTACGGGTGCATGGTAGGCCGACCATGCCAGTCTAGGTGACTGAGGTCAGTCTCAGCAACATTCGTTATCTGGGTGTCCAGCTTGGTCCGTGAAGTAGAATTAGCAAACTGTGTATAATACGGCAGTATCAATGTTTCCAGAGTTTAGAAATGGTAAGCAACAAGTGCAAGTGCTAAGTAATTGTAGTTCGGTTATGTCATGTTCCATGCAATAAACCTACTAACGACAGGGAACACACGGCACAACGATCGCACGCGGTAAACAATGTCAACTGACCGACAGCGCCAACGGTCTTCAAAACAATCGTTAGAGGTCCACCCTGCGTTATTAAAGTAGATCAGCCTATACAGTGTGACGGCAGTAGAAAGCGAGTCTTATAGTAGTTTCACTGAGATGCCAAAGTTGTACAGACAACTTCTTTAAGCGACAATCGAACGTCTTCACTGAATCTCAAACCTCCGGGAGTTGGTTAAGACACTTGCCGCTGCAGTTGCTCATCATTATTATCATCATCAACATCATCATCATCATAACAGCCATGAGCCAGACCAAACGGTACTGTGGCTCGGGCCGCCGTTCACATCATCAGTGACGATGTCTGAGTGTATCTGAAATATTCGAGGGCGTGGTCAACACAACCCCGCGGGACTACGTACTGCTTAAACTGGGCCATCATGAGAGAGGAACAGAAGGGGTCAGCACAACTGCACACAATCAGAGATGCGCCGAAATCTAGCCACCATCACAGACAACACTTCAACTTACGTCCTACACAAATACGACCAAACGTCAGTTGTGTAAGCATCGCTAAATGCAATTAAGTGTGGGATACCTAAGTTTACGGGTGCATGGTAGGCCGACCATGCCAGTCTAGGTGACTGAGGTCAGTCTCAGCAACATTCGTTATCTGGGTGTCCAGCTTGGTCCGTGAAGTAGAATTAGCAAACTGTGTATAATACGGCAGTATCAATGTTTCCAGAGTTTAGAAATGGTAAGCAACAAGTGCAAGTGCTAAGTAATTGTAGTTCGGTTATGTCATGTTCCATGCAATAAACCTACTAACGACAGGGAACACACGGCACAACGATCGCACGCGGTAAACAATGTCAACTGACCGACAGCGCCAACGGTCTTCAAAACAATCGTTAGAGGTCCACCCTGCGTTATTAAAGTAGATCAGCCTATACAGTGTGACGGCAGTAGAAAGCGAGTCTTATAGTAGTTTCACTGAGATGCCAAAGTTGTACAGACAACTTCTTTAAGCGACAATCGAACGTCTTCACTGAATCTCAAACCTCCGGGAGTTGGTTAAGACACTTGCCGCTGCAGTTGCTCATCATTATTATCATCATCAACATCATCATCATCATAACAGCCATGAGCCAGACCAAACGGTACTGTGGCTCGGGCCGCCGTTCACATCATCAGTGACGATGTCTGAGTGTATCTGAAATATTCGAGGGCGTGGTCAACACAACCCCGCGGGACTACGTACTGCTTAAACTGGGCCATCATGAGAGAGGAACAGAAGGGGTCAGCACAACTGCACACAATCAGAGATGCGCCGAAATCTAGCCACCATCACAGACAACACTTCAACTTACGTCCTACACAAATACGACCAAACGTCAGTTGTGTAAGCATCGCTAAATGCAATTAAGTGTGGGATACCTAAGTTTACGGGTGCATGGTAGGCCGACCATGCCAGTCTAGGTGACTGAGGTCAGTCTCAGCAACATTCGTTATCTGGGTGTCCAGCTTGGTCCGTGAAGTAGAATTAGCAAACTGTGTATAATACGGCAGTATCAATGTTTCCAGAGTTTAGAAATGGTAAGCAACAAGTGCAAGTGCTAAGTAATTGTAGTTCGGTTATGTCATGTTCCATGCAATAAACCTACTAACGACAGGGAACACACGGCACAACGATCGCACGCGGTAAACAATGTCAACTGACCGACAGCGCCAACGGTCTTCAAAACAATCGTTAGAGGTCCACCCTGCGTTATTAAAGTAGATCAGCCTATACAGTGTGACGGCAGTAGAAAGCGAGTCTTATAGTAGTTTCACTGAGATGCCAAAGTTGTACAGACAACTTCTTTAAGCGACAATCGAACGTCTTCACTGAATCTCAAACCTCCGGGAGTTGGTTAAGACACTTGCCGCTGCAGTTGCTCATCATTATTATCATCATCAACATCATCATCATCATAACAGCCATGAGCCAGACCAAACGGTACTGTGGCTCGGGCCGCCGTTCACATCATCAGTGACGATGTCTGAGTGTATCTGAAATATTCGAGGGCGTGGTCAACACAACCCCGCGGGACTACGTACTGCTTAAACTGGGCCATCATGAGAGAGGAACAGAAGGGGTCAGCACAACTGCACACAATCAGAGATGCGCCGAAATCTAGCCACCATCACAGACAACACTTCAACTTACGTCCTACACAAATACGACCAAACGTCAGTTGTGTAAGCATCGCTAAATGCAATTAAGTGTGGGATACCTAAGTTTACGGGTGCATGGTAGGCCGACCATGCCAGTCTAGGTGACTGAGGTCAGTCTCAGCAACATTCGTTATCTGGGTGTCCAGCTTGGTCCGTGAAGTAGAATTAGCAAACTGTGTATAATACGGCAGTATCAATGTTTCCAGAGTTTAGAAATGGTAAGCAACAAGTGCAAGTGCTAAGTAATTGTAGTTCGGTTATGTCATGTTCCATGCAATAAACCTACTAACGACAGGGAACACACGGCACAACGATCGCACGCGGTAAACAATGTCAACTGACCGACAGCGCCAACGGTCTTCAAAACAATCGTTAGAGGTCCACCCTGCGTTATTAAAGTAGATCAGCCTATACAGTGTGACGGCAGTAGAAAGCGAGTCTTATAGTAGTTTCACTGAGATGCCAAAGTTGTACAGACAACTTCTTTAAGCGACAATCGAACGTCTTCACTGAATCTCAAACCTCCGGGAGTTGGTTAAGACACTTGCCGCTGCAGTTGCTCATCATTATTATCATCATCAACATCATCATCATCATAACAGCCATGAGCCAGACCAAACGGTACTGTGGCTCGGGCCGCCGTTCACATCATCAGTGACGATGTCTGAGTGTATCTGAAATATTCGAGGGCGTGGTCAACACAACCCCGCGGGACTACGTACTGCTTAAACTGGGCCATCATGAGAGAGGAACAGAAGGGGTCAGCACAACTGCACACAATCAGAGATGCGCCGAAATCTAGCCACCATCACAGACAACACTTCAACTTACGTCCTACACAAATACGACCAAACGTNTATCACATCACATCCCGTCCATTTCGGCTTATTTCATTGGATATTAAATTCATCCGTTGGGTGTTTGTCTAATGCATTTGGTTGTCGTACGTAAGCTCGCAGAGCTTCAATCATCCTTTGTCCATGCTTGTTACATGGTTAAACGAAAATATCTGCCGACATGTTCTCTTTTCTCACTAGTTCCAGTAGTCAACACGGAAATCTGAGAACAGACTAAGTGTCGATTAAAAACGTTGGACCGGACACAGTTACCAAAAACAATAAGTTACCGAAAGCGAGAAAAACTCACCATGCAAGGTGTACAACGATGGCGTGAGAAACACGTTTCTGTCACTTTTACATTGCGTGCGGTTTTGGGACTTTTTAAGTATTTTGCTATCTTTTCGCTTGAGAAGAACCGTGCAGAATAACTCAGGATGACCATGACAACAAACTCCAACACCCTTTCCATCGACAACCGCATGTGGTCATATACTGCAATATCTCTGGCGTCCAACACTCAGCTTACTTACATCCCACTCAGCGGCGGAAACCAAACTTGATGCTAGGTTCCCTCACCCCCGCGCCATTTCATAGACTTCCCGCCATGTCCCTATATCCAGCCAAACTTAAGGCGTGCAAACAAAGCATAATTTGGTAGCTATCGTAAGACCACCTCGTTGGACCAAATCAAACTCATTAGATTGAAGAGTTGCTGCCTATTTCTAATATGCCTCGACGTATATTATCATTTTGTGGTGCTGCTGTCACAAACATTGCTGCGCATGTGACTGACCGAAGCAAATGTCACACGAACACCACTGACACAGTGCGGCTTTGTCCCGCAACCGTAGATAAGTGTCTGGCGTGCTACTGTTACATAAACGGATTTTTAACGAAATGTGGCTGTCACATCGACGCCCTAGGTGATTGCTACAATCTTATGCAAACCAGGTGTTTCCGCCATGTAAAAATGCCTTCTCTCCAACACAATTGCCATCTGTGACACTAGTCCCAAAATAAATGAATCTTTCGACTAAACCCAGGTCGTCACTATTCGTCACAACGAGACTGGACCTTGACTCGGTGTGACGGCTTGTTCATCTCACTGATCTATTGGGCTGAACTGAACGGTGTGGCCACACGCCGATGGAGTCACTCATACTAGGCAGGCCAATTGGTGGAGGTCTGACAAACTACACTCTCCAGGTTGGGGTTGGAAGAAGGTCGGCATCTTTTTCCGGTAAAGGTACGAGTTCTGGTATGCCGTCACCCACCCGCTGCCTTGCAGTACAGGCTTTTGAGCCAAAGGCCTTGGTTGAGAACTCTAAACGTTCTCCTGTCTAGGTCTGGGCGTCCTGGCAGTATCTCAGCCCACATACAACCGTAAATAATCACAATACCAGTAATTCCATACTGCATCGGCCGTCTCGCAGTATAAACCAGGTCGCTCTATCTGCTGCACACAGCAGGGTGGATGGGCGGGAACATGCTACTACTGACCCCTCCTGCAATGTCCCATCAAATTTGGCACTCTCAGGCCTCTCCCAAACACCATTTCTGTTAATTACTCTGCAGGTCCCACAACAAATATAGTTGATCATAGTAACACTGTGCCGGTAGGTCCCATCTTTTACAATCATACCTTAGGCCCGCCTCGTCTTTTGCTTAGACCTAGAACAGCAATCAATATAGGTGGCTTCAACGTTCGCACGCTAAAACAGGCAGGTACGTTGAGGATCGATTTAGCTGGCCTCCGACTTCTACCATGTTGTCGCCACAAACTTGTAATGTTGCACCCTGGTGGGTAGATTGTACTTCGTCGACTCAGGATTTCGCCCTGAGCGGGGATGTATAGGTCCGTGAAATTCTGGAGCAGTGTCCTGTGTGCCGCTGGTCAACAATCGCCATATCTCTCGCTTATAGAGGTGTGTTCGATGCGGTGGATCGATCTGCACTTTAAGAGTCATTTAAACGCAGTGGTGTATCGACCAATTATACGAACATACGGTCGGCGTTTTATTCCCATAATTCAGCTCAGGTTGGGGTTTACGGTGAACTGCCTGACAGTTTCAACACCAGGACCGCTGTACGTCGAGGCCGTCCACGTTCACCACTTTTGTTCAGTTTCGTCACAGACGAAACGGTGGAGGATTGTCTGCGGCACTCACAAGATGCCGGTGTGGTGCTTCTGCCTGGTGGTAGATTGACTGGCTTTGATTATGCTAACGACAAGGTGTTACTGTTGGACAACTTTCCAAGAGGCACAAATAGCGCTATTTCGCGTTCTGCTAAATGCTTCGCGATGCGCTTTGAAGTCTCGAATTGCGAAGTGGTTATGGAGGATTGTTGTGACAGAGGGAATCAAGTGGTCATCCTGAACAAAGTAGGTTATGAATGTTTAGCAGTTGACCGCATTTCCGATGGTCCGTACATCTTGATTTTTGGTGGAAAAGCAGCGCTTTACCTTGAACAAATCAAATGCTTCAACAGCACTTTTGCTCCGAAAGAGGAAAGTCAGTCTGGGTCAGTCGCTCTGGTTTACCCTTTATCCAAAATCAGCATTAAGTGTGAGGTATTACGGTTTACAGAAAGTACGTAAACCTGGGATCCCACTGCGGCCATTTGTTGACTATACAGAAACCCCAACATATGCCCTAGCCAGGTTTTTGTGTCGTATTCTTAAATCTCTTGAACAGTGCACAAAAAATTCTGTTCGGAATTTCACACAACTGGTTACCAAGCTGAGGGAACTTAGTTTTGTCCTGGACGAATTTCTGGTCAGCTTTGATATTGTTTCGTTGTTCACCAAGATTCCAGNGTCCTGGACGAATTTCTGGTCAGCTTTGATATTGTTTCGTTGTTCACCAAGATTCCAGTGGGGAATATCTGGAGTTGATTCGCCAGCGTCTTGAACCAGATGCCGGTCTAGCTGAACGCACAGGTTTTTCAGTCACTGAGGTTGTGGAAGCTACGGAACATTGCTTGCGGACTATCTTCTTTACGTTCAAGGGGATCCTTTATCAGCAAACAGACGGAGTAGCGATGGGCTCA
>QNGE01006678.1:0-24439 GCA_008508345.1 Paragonimus westermani
ATAATCCCGAAAAAATATGCAGAAAATTTTCTGCACAAACCAATGCGCTTTGTTCAATTAATAAACTAACAAAGCTCCGAAAACTT
This sequence comes from Paragonimus westermani, assembly GCA_008508345.1. Lineage (NCBI taxonomy): Eukaryota > Metazoa > Platyhelminthes > Trematoda > Plagiorchiida > Troglotrematidae > Paragonimus > Paragonimus westermani. Next base: position 87 of record QNGE01006678.1, read on the forward strand.
CGTTCTTCCGCAGAACCCTGGATTGATGCCATGACGAAGTCGTTGCTGGGCACTCCCTACCCCGCTATGAGCTGGCTTTAGAGAATATGGTTATCTTTCAAAAGGGTAGAATTGAAGGTAGAGGGGGGTTCGGCCTCGATGTCCACACTTCTCTTCAGACATTTCTCTTCAACGATCCGGTAACTGCTGTGAGTCAAGAAACTGTTTGGTGCTCGATTCGCCTAAATGTTTCCGATTGTTGGCTAGTAGGGATTCACTATCGTCCGCCATCTTCAGATAGCTCGAAAGAATGGGTCTTATTATCTAGATTGGAAGATTTACAAGACCCGGGATTTTCCAATATTCCCTTCATGAGCGATTTCAACTTGCTTGAAAATGAGATTATGGATTTATCCTACACAGCCACTGAAAATTTTACGTTTGAACTATTTTTCACATAATCAGATCATCAGACGTATTAGAGCACATCTGCGGTTCCGCTTGGTGGCATGCCTATCATAAACCGCTGAGGCTGGTTACTTGTACAGTAACAAAGAGCTGATGGTCGGCAACTTTGCAATCACCGTACCGCTGGGAATTAGTGACCACAAGGTCGTCTTAGTCAACTCTGTTTGCAACACGAACCTAGTCAATCCAACGACTAACAATCGCAGAAACTTCCAGAATATTAATGTGGGAAAATTACATGCCTGCTTGGAAACGCAGTCTTGGATGAACTTCTTGAACGCTAGTCATAGATGCTGATTTCTCCGGTTATCGTAGGTGGAATAATTGGTTAACCGCATATTCCGGATGATTAGGTTTGTATATGGTACCGAAACCAAGGTCGCTCAAATCTGTGCTATGGAATCACACCCGTTTGTTTAAACTTATTTTTAACCGAAAACGACCTTATCGTGTGTTATTCTCGAAACTCGGTATGGCTGCTGTTGTGATTGCTTGTGTGGCAATTTTTAAACATGGTTGCCAAAATAATATATATTTATTCAGACATACGATAGTGCGGGCATTATTTGTGGCCTCGGAATGTATAACGTATTTAGGAAATTATATTGCAGCTCTCAAAACGATGTTTCAGAATCGCTAATTCCGACCTTCCTCACTGTCCCAGAAGGGCTTTCGGAGCTACGCGGAGGATGTGAGCGTTATTTGCTTCCGTAAGACGAGCCGTAGGTCGGAAACGTTCCTGAAGTACGATGAGGTAAGTTGGTGTGGTTATCTGAAAACCGTCAAGATTAATCACCGATCAACGAAGTTTAAGAGACGGAGGGGCGTATACGAGGGGTTGCGACGTGTCTAGTGGGTTAACAGTTGTCAGCTTTAACAACCCAGTTCTCTGGACACGCGCCACAGTTCAAGATTCCATGTGGTCCGAAGGACTTTCTGCCTAGTTGTGAGCTTTTTTGAGTTAGACCACAACCACCCCACAGTCATCCGGTATATGAGTCCTATTCTATAAATCGCGGACTCACCATAAGCGAATTGAAGGAATGCGGGAGCCTATTCCAATACAATACACAAACTGCTAGCATTAAGCAGTATGTAGCAGATACTTACGGGAAGTTTATCACGATCACTGACGTTGGAAACATGCGTCGCAAGGTGAAGCTCTTAATGCCCAGTGAGATTTTCATGTGAGATTGGTGATGGAACATGAGAGGACCTCGAAGAAGTGTTGTCGGTGATCCCTGTGCACCATGTAGGCCAAAGGCGACAGTTAAATGCACATCCGATTTGCCAAACGAACGCAAATTTGACTGGGTCAGTGTTTCCCGCATGTTGTGAATGGGAATTCCATCCACGGGAAAAACAGGTAAAAGTATGTCTTTAAACGTTTCCCCATGCTTTCGCAGCTGAAAGTTATACCAGTTCTCAGTAACAAGTGGCGTGGAACACGGCCGACCGGTGATGTACGGGTACGTTCGTAGTGAGAAGTATGCATCTCTACGTAGGCTGTTCGAAGTTTTTCGGAAAATAATCGGACAGCATACTGCAGAAAGAGGCGTGTGATGAATAATACGGCTGCGCAAATAGGGGCAAACTGTGTGCTGTCCGGCTGCGACATCGTGTATTAATTTCACGTGCGTGACACTGCTGTTAAGCATGCAGGTGGGTAAAATTCCACTGTCATATTCGTTGAGAGACGAACTCTTTTCTCAGCCATTATCTGTTCAAACGAATGGCTACGGTAGGCAGTGAGGAAGAGTAAGTTGCATACCTGCACCGCATACCATCGGTTCAAACGTGACTCGAATATTACCGGCCGAACGGACAGGATGTTTATTGACTACTTGTTGGGTCCTTGCCTGTACCCTCAACCCAAGTGGGCCATTCATACACACAGCGACGTTATCCACTTCGGCTTGCGAATGCCGGAGGATTTCAAGAGAAGAGGACCAACCCTAGAGAATTCCTAGCTGTGGCCATTAAAGAACATGGATCCACAGCGAGTGGGTGATGCAAGAGCTTGAAGTGCAAACTACCTATGGATGCTGCCGTCGTGAGCCTGTCATTGCTGCCCTGTACGTCGAGAACATTTTTTACCATATGACCACATTCGCAAGTCATCTTTTCCGAAAACATATAAACGGGCGCACCCCACGGCTTCGTTTCGAAATAGTGGCTGTGTGCAAGGTAAGTGGTTGTATATTGATCAACTGGAACATTGCAGTTTTGTGTGCAACATTATGGCGACGTCTTCTTTGTTGACAGCATGCAGTTTATTGCGTTATTTTTACTGTTCAGCGTGGCTGCGAGTGTTTCGGAAAAATTTCTGTCCCGACAGTAGGGCTTTCTCACATAGGTCGCGTCATCATTTGTAAGCGGTGACTGGCGGAGCACCTGTCACTCCGACGGTTGGTCGGCCGGCAGATTAAGCCATTCGCCGAGGCCAACTTCAAACGTCACTCTGAAACCCCCGTTACTTAATTGCAAAGCTACATGACTACAGCAGCCGCACGACAGTGCCCTGTTTTAATAGCATGATTGCCTTTGCTAGTAGAATAACAGAACGCACCAAAACTGGTTTACTTTTGTAAGACTTCCTCATTGCCGCATGTACAAGCAGTAAGCAACCCAGGTAGGTGAAAACGTCAGAAGTAAGATTGCCATTTGGACACTGCGGGGAAACGATAGAGATGGACAGCCAACGCCGTGCTGCATATTAGGTGATTTTTTCACACCGACTACATCCGAATGGAGGACATAAATTATTGAATCGTTCGCTAACGATCCAAGTTGACACCAAGTTACGCGTAATCTGTTGATCCAGTAAATGCCTCTCAATATTCAACGACAGAGAATCTATCCTCGAAACGGTTAACGAGAAGGCGCTCGTAACAACTGGATTTAATACGGTACTAATTGAATCAATGTACAAGAAAATTGTCTCTCACCTCGAATGTGAAAATCCTCAGAAATCAAAGAAAGTGCCTGAGCAACAAATTAACAACCAGGCACCGATCAACAATGGTGGACGATAAAACGGGTTGAGCTCACTCAAACAAATGGTCATTGGTTTGGTCAGAGCAAAACGACTGTTCATGCATCGAGAAACAACGAGAACCATAAGTTACTCAAGTGAAAATATGGAAGAAAAATGTCTAATTTCGGTATTTGGAAGTTTACATGGCTCGGACTAAATAGGGGTAAGGGAAACGGTCAAAGCAGGTTGTGTAAGAACAAGGAGGAATAATGTATCTCATTTGGGGAAGAGAGTAAAGCGTAGGGCCACCTTTCGACGTCAATCAAACCTCAGCAATCTCAAAATAACGCAACAAACCTTGACAAAATCAACATAAATAAGTGTTCATTTTGTGGCAACCAGCTTCATCATCAGTCGCCTGGTGGGTGCACGTCTTAACTTTACACATTTGTCAGCTCCCTCTACTTCAGCCATCGTTTGTATTCTTCCGGTTGTTATGAAAAAAGGTCCTGCACAACACCGTTAATGGATGTCGAATTGGGCTGTTTCGCAGATAGTTTACCGCTCGCACACGAGGCAAAGAAAGCACGAATCAATACCACCTGAAAAGATAATCGCCTCGGTACAATTAAAAAAAGTGAGTTCCTTCATATATATGTGCGCAGCTGCGGATGTCACATTCGATTAACGGAATGGCCGGGACTTCCTGTGACAAACGGCTTCAGTCAACCAGCAGGACAACCAAAACGCATGCAAACCGACGGCTGTGTAGTGTTCTGAAGAGGACAGGAGGTAGTATTTGCCATTTTTCAAAGACCAGTAGATAAGTCTCGTCGATTTCTCTAGGTGTCAGTTCTTCTTGACTTCACTCGTCCACTCATGTGTTTGTACATGTTTTAGCATAGAATACTGCTTGTTTCCACTCGTCATCTAGGGCGGTTGCCTGGAAATTTCGCAAGCTTTCAAATGGGAAGTGCTCTAATGATGTCCTTCGTCGACCATGTTACATTGTCCGCATTCTTGAGGGCGTCATGCTCCCATAAAAGTGTGCATCCGAGGTAGCAGCGAATGGCCTGGACAAGCCGAATTTGACTAAAAGGACACTGCAGACTTTCCGGGTTTCTACGCAAAATTGTACGTTACAATATGTTCACTGGTGTGTTCAACCTTGACGATTCCATACACAACCTAGTCCTCGTGATCTAACGACAAATCTATCGCCGAAGTTAAATTCACGTTTTCCCCCTTACCTGCGCCTTAATTTTGAGACAGGCACATCTTACCGCGTAAATGACCGAGTTTTAGTGTATTCCACCAGTAATTATCCGAACTAGAATGAAATGTAATTTTCGTTATCTTTTCATTGATTGCTAAGCGATTGAATGATCATACACTCATTGCAATCGAATATCAGGATCTGAAACTCACCAAAAAATACGCCACCTTGAGGAATCGGTGTGCCTTGCTAAATTTAAAACACTGATTTCCCTTGATCCAGTTCACCAATAGCGATAGAAGACACATCGCGAAACGTTAACATTTCGTTTACTCTCTCCAGTCACGAACGTAAAACATTGTAATATATAGGACATGCAATTAGCAACACAATAAAAACATTCAACCATTGGGTTCACATGAAACAAAGACTGACGTCAGTTCCAGTGTAGAAAAACTGCGTGAGTCAACAGTTTATGCACACACAGAGCCGGACGGTGAGTATTGATCAACATCGCTTTGGAAAAAGCGAGTAATTCGGGGCTCTTATTACGGCTTTGTTTCATGTAAACCCAATTGTTAAATGTTTTTATTGTTTAGCTAACCGCATTTCTTATATGCTCCAATGTTCTACGTTCGTGACTGAGGACAGTGAACGAAATGGCAGCATCTCGCGATGTATGTCTTCTGTCGCTATTGGTGCCTTACTAAGTCGACGCGACCGTCTTCATTATGAACGACGTCTCACGAAACGCTTTATCGCCGATCCAAATAGCCTTCTCCAATTTGTAGCGTCAACTTTCGAAGCGAAAGCTGGAATTCCGAAACTCTTATGCCAACCTGGCTTCACGAGGTTTGACACGGAGGCCGCTGATACCTTCGCAGAGTGTTACAGCAGTGTTTTTACGCAGTCTTAATCAGTTAATCAAATTCATGTTGACACTCAAACCGATGGCACTGACATTGTGAGTGCGTTTTCACGGCAGTTCCACCTAAACTCAGGTTCCTTAGGGACGGTCCTCCTGGTCTCGACAGTGTACTTTCCGTGGCTCTGCAGGAAGTGACCGGACGGCTTGTTGATTCACTTATTATGTCGGTTACGCCGTCTGTTTCCCGAAGGACAGCATTCAATAGCTGGAAACATCACACTCGTTTTCAAGGGTAGTAGACGTATTTGTTCCAGTGAATACACACTAGTTGCCTTTCTATCAAACGTTCCAAAAATTTTGTAGGCAGCCGCATACGACTGGCTCTATGAGTACCCCACTCTTCATGAGATTCTCACCAGTACGCAACAAGGATTTCAAAATGGCCGCTTGTGCATCATAGATCTACTGATAATCAGCGATCAGCGGGCCAGAGGAGTTGGTCAGAGCCATGGAATAGAGGTTGTACATCTCGACTTCGACGAAGCATTCGACCACGTAGGTCATGCTGTTTTGCTTGGCAGGTTTTTCCACCAATTGGTACGAGGCACTCTTCTTCAGTGACTTTAGTCGTATCTTGCTAACCGTCTGTATAGTGTGCACATTGATGGTGTTTTCTTTAGCTACACGCATAGCCTCAGTTGAGCAACCCAGAATTCCATTCTCGGTCCTCTACTATTTTTGATATTCATCGAGAATTCGGACAAAAATACCCATTGAAGTCATAAGAACGACAGAGTACCGAACAAGACTTGCTTTCTGTGTTTGATCATCAGGCTAATTGAAACACAATAAATATGAAAAACAGTGACTAGTGTGAGTCAGAAAAACGGCCAATATAGGTTAAGGACGACGTGTTTGTTATCAGTTACGTGATCACTGTTCCAAATCATGGGCTTGACTGACTTTGGGCCAGGGAAGGTTTGTGTCCACACGAACTTTTTTGAGCGCAGAGGTCAGGGTTGCGCAATCGGATGTTGATGGCTTCGGCAGCGGTCGACATTCGAAACCTCACCATTTTTGGTCGATTCCTTGGCACTTCGTAGACAATCCGAAAAGCATTTCTTAGTGACAGAATGATTGAAGTCAGTCAAGTGAGCAAGAATCGCGCTTGAAACCGTTTTAATCACACCACTGTTCAGCCACGCAGGACGGTGATCACGTACTCTGTCCGACAATCGCCTTGTAGTGCGACCAATGTATGAAGCTCGAAACGAGCAAACAAATGAGTACACAAAATAATTGGTTGTAGAACATGGGAGTTTGTCTTTGAGTTGTGATATGATAACGGGTGTTGAACGGAAACTGATGCACAATTGAGCGGCAAGGTAGGTTGTTTCGACAGACTTTGTTAGCTTTCCGAAGATAATTTCGGCCATGGGATCTCCCTTGAAAGGACGACTAATAAACGCAATTTCCCTGTTCACAGAGGTTGGCTTAAGTTTCAAATCTACCGCCTGCATCGCTTTCTGAATGAAACGTATTGATAGCCATTCTGCAAGAACACTTCCTGTAGAAAGTCTAGCTCAGCTTGCAAAGTGTCAGAGGTGCAGACCCTTAACGCCCTACCTACCAGGTATCTTATGAGGTTTCGCTTTTGAATTAGCGGAACAAAACTGTCGAAGTGAATGTATTGACCACTCCAAGTCTGTTTTCTGTACACCGTTCGTCGGATTGAATCATCTTCTCTTTTTACTATATAACACCCAAAACACTTATTTCGTCATTTTTCTCTGACTCCTTGGTGAATTTAACACTGCTATGAGCGGAGTTAAAAGCTGTCACAACTCTGTGAATGTCAGCATTCTCGTTGATGACGCAAAAATTATCATCAACATAACGTTTGTAAAATGCAAATTGTTCGATGACTGCACCCAATTCGTTAGTTTCTAGCTTAATCATGAAAACGTCAGCTAACAGGGGACCTAGAGGCGAGCCCATTGCCACTCCATCTCTCTGTCGGTAGATCGCATTGGTGAATGAAAACTGAACGTTACTTGTACACAGCACCAACAGTTCTCTTAGTTTATCCTTTGAGATGCCCACGTATTTGTTGTTGCGCTCGATGTAATCGCATTAGTAGTCAATTGTCTCTTTTAGAGGCACGTTCGTACAAAGCGAGGCAACATCGAGTGAGAACATTCTTTGGTTGTTTAGGTTCAGGTCTTGGGTTGCGTCAATGAAGTGAAACGTATCCCGGAGACTGTGTTTTGCCAGCTCCAACCTGATGGGTTCGAGCAGACCGGCAAGCCATTTAGCCAGAGCATGATAAGGCGAGTTGCACATATATAGAATAGGCCTCGAAGGCACGCCTACTTTGTGCACTTTGGGCAGACCGTATAACCTGTGGATTATTGTTCCAGTGGGACGGATACGCTCGAAAGTAGCCGGGTCAATTATCCCCTTCTGTTTCATCACACGCGACGTTCTAGATATCGCCTTTTCTATAACTTGTGTTTTGTCTTTCTCTGTACTCATCTTCGTGAATTTTGAGCTATCAGCTAGTATAGGGTTCATTTTAATGACGTAATCAATCCTGTTCATCAAGACGACTCCTGTTCCTTTGTCCGGTCTGGAGAGCATTATACGCTCGTTCTGTTGTAAACACTTCAATGCATCTAAATGCTGCTTTGTCAAGAGCTGTTTCACTTGCGACATGTAGTTAGGATACTGATAGCACGAGTTCACCAACGTTGATTTCAATCTTTCTTCGTTTGAAGCTGACGACGGTGTTAGGGCAGGTAACTGATAATTCAAATTTTCAAATGAAACTTCTAAAGCAAGCTGACTAGTCTTACGACATGGACAACAAAAGTTCGGTCCTCGTGACAGCGCCTCAAGCAAAATTCTGTTCAAATTCAAGAAGAAGTTATGAACGTACCGCTCAGGATTATTGGGAAATTTGGCGCACGGTTTCACAGGATTCAACTGATTAGACAGGTAGGTCATTCTGATGTCCATTCGCTTGGTTGCAGTAATGTTAGCATACGTCTCGAAATCCGCACGATCGTTTTCCGACAGCTCATCGAGAACCTTGTTCTTTCAATCATCTCCCCATTATTAGTTTGCTGACGACGACAAGGCTCAGTGAGCTGCCAAAAAGGGTGGTGCTACAACCTGTTTTCAATGATTATCTGCAGAAAAACAGACGCCCGCTTGACAGTGAGCAAGGAAAACCGGCTGGATCCAAGAAACTCGAATTTTTGTCTCGAATTCATGTATCGGTTTCTGATTCGCTAAAAACACTACTGATGACTCTTCCATTCTACCGAGGGACCAGGACATTCTGTTCGCTTGGTGTCAATTGAACCGCTTTGAGTTTAACACTGGTAGATGCAAAGTTAGGCACGTGCGTAACACGTATCGCCTCGACGGGTGCACGCTTCCGACAGTTGTCAACGAGAAGGATCTAGAAACTACGGTTTCTCATACCTTCTTGGGTTCTTTGGACGCTGAAACAAATGCAAAATGGTTGGCCATACCCTGGCGTTATTGAAATCTCTATTCGGACAGTTCAACCTGGTTGTTTTCAGCTTTCTCATAACAGTTTCGTTGGGCAGTATCTGAAGAGTGGAACTGCGATGTGGTCGCCGTGTCTTCAAAAGGACAAGTCCCTGCTGAAGACTGTGCAGCGTCAAACCACTACGGCTGTCCGGGGTCCGAAAACCAGGCCATATGAGGGAAGGCTGATCCTTCAACATGTGTTTCTTAAAGTGTCGTCGGTTTAGAGATAGTTCAGCATGTACTTCTCTAAGTAGCGTCGGTGTAGGGACCGATGCTCAACAGGGGACATAGCGTGGCAATTAAGGACCAGCACATAAAACTAGGGGTCTAACATAGCAAACTAGAATAGCCTTTTGTAATTGTTCATCCGCAGGGCATAGAACGCTCACCCAGGCCATGTTGGTCCCGATAACTCTGTTTTAATTTTCAAGGGTCGCCCTGACCTAATCTGCTGCACTGATTCGGCACCGCAACTTTTAGCCATTTCAGCCTATTGCTAGGATCCGCGGGATTCTGCGCACCAAGATAGGGAATTCCCATAAGTCCCAGCTTACCATTTCCGTTTGTTTTGACTAATCCAACAGAATGATACCCAGTCTTTAGTCGCCTTCGAAGACCTATCGACATCAAAAAACAAGGACTCAGCGCTCTGAAGCTCGTGTGTTAGTGTCTACTTTGGAAGGTGCAGTACACATGAAAACACGTCAAGCTAGAGAGGCATGGCGGCAGTTTTTTCAACCCTGGAACATATATTACGAACCAAAATCCTCAGAAATGTACATATGGATGCGTCTATCAAAATCATTATATATTATAGTCGCTGCGCGCTCTCAACCCAATAAACATAAGCAAATCGGGTTGCGAGAGCGTTCGAGGTATCTTGTCCCCGTGATGCCATTTTGTTGACGTCGTTTTGTTTTCTGATTGTGTGGTTGAGGAGCCGGTTTCCTTTCATACCCGGTAAAAAATAGTTTGAGGCGCTCAATAATCCGCTGAGTGATCTCGAAGTCGAGTTTTTGTAACGCGCAACCGAAACCAGCGAGCGCGCACGAATTGAGTTCGAGTTGCGGGGCATGCTGCCGTGTTGTCGATGCAGTTTTGGTTTGCGTTTGTGTAGGTCGTGTGCATGGCTAACTTGGCCTTCAGCTCACGTTTGTTCATGTTGTTACCTTTAGAGGACTTTTGTTGGGCCCCTTACTTAGGAGGAACTCCGTTCCTCCGTGCGTCCGCATTGCCCCGAATTCGGTCCACGGACAGTCTGAGCGGGAGCGGCTGGCCTGCATGTTACATTCTCATTGCTTGCCTATGCAGTACGCTTGTAGCAGGCATATTTGTAATATATACGATAAGTGTGTAGTATCTGCGTAGGCCATATATATCAGAAATACATAGGGTGTTTGGGGAGACATCTGCGAACGTATGAAAGCATGTGGTGACCGATATATAGGTATATTGTGACGAAGATGTGTATGTGCATATAGTTGTATACGTATATATATTTGCATATACCTATATACGTGTATATATCTACAAATAGTTACTTGCATATGTATACCCTGCCAACACAATTAGGGGTGAATTAGGGAAAATATCTAATTTCGTCTAATGGACCAATCCGGAGACCATCAAGGGATTTGTTAGGGATTCGGGACAAAATCCCTAGGGAATCCCTAATTGCGCAGCGTAGAAGTTTTCTGATTGGTCCATTCCAGTGCCCTGAATCACCCCTAAATTAACCCGAATTCACCCTAAATTGCCCTGAACTAACCCGAATTTGCCCCCAAATTGACCTAATTTCACCCTAAAATAACCCGATTTCACCCTAAATTACCCGATTTCACCCCCAAATTAACCCGATTTTACCCAAACTCAACACAATGTCATCCCTAAATCCACCCTATTTCACCGAATTCCCCTCTAATTGAACCCAATTCAACCTTGAATGCGACCCGAAACCATGTAATTCACCGGGAACCTACCATTTTACACTCAAAGTAAAACATAGCAGGAATGAACTGGAAAAATATATTGGAGTGACTGAAAAAACACACAATGGAATGTTCTCGTAGAAAACTGCTCGACCCCCATGAGGTTCCGTTTGCGGGAATATAAGAAAGGTATCCGTTGAACGAGCGGTTTTTAAATAATGGCAAAGCGAAACATGAACAAACCACAGCTCACATCAGTGGTGAACTACATTCATATGAACAATGAAAGTTGACGCTTATTGAATCGTTCACGTAGCAAGTGATAGAATAACTGATTAAGACCTACGGTGTGCACAACTGAACGCGGTTAAAAACGGAACTCATGTTGAAACGCATGACTCACCGACAGAAAACACGTAGTTTCACAGGTCGAGGTTCATTAATATCCCATTCACGTCACTCTTATTGGCTCCAAACCTGTCCTCATAGCAAGTGATAGAATAATTGATTAAGGCCTACGGTGTGCACAACTGAACGCGGTTGAAAATCAATTCCATATTTCGTTCGATGATTACTTCATCTCTTCCCCTTGACTTTCTTATTCGAAACTTCCCTCCACGGTCACGGGCGCCATAAAACCAACACCGCATCCACTTTTGTAGTTCATTTTGCCTTGTTTCTGTGTCCATCTCTTGGGATAGGACTGCTTCTACGTTTGAGGTATATTGGATTACCTTTACACTGCACAAACCTTTTATTACACGCCGTAAGATGGGGTCTTCGAATGAGATTTTATTTCTTCCTCCATCGTGAGTCATTTCCATGGCTAGCTGGGACCCAGTGGTCTCCGTCATGCAACGGCGAGACAGTAGTCTTGCAGGCGGAGCACTCATGGATTTCAGATTGCCCATCTAGTAGTTTCCGAAGTATTACTCGTGTGCTTACTACACCTCCTCGAAATGTTTGTCTCTAAAGCTTACCCTCCAGCTCACGGAAAGCAGCTGCAGTTTTCACGAGTAGAGCGTGTGCTCGGATTTCACGAACAGCCTAACTCTGAACGTTCAAATCGGGGAACAGTCGACATTGCTGGAGACGTTCCTTCAAAATGGCCATATACTTCAGTAATTCCTGCAGCATTTGCATCAACGTTAATGGTTGTGAGGAAACAGTAGCGTCATTCAGTGATGATGATGTTGCCAGAGATGCCACTGATGAACTTGTGGATGGCTGTAGCAACCTTTGCGGTGGCGTGGGATTAAGAGGACAAATGATTGGAAAAGAGTCAAACGGTGAGCAGGAATATGAAGTGGGGACGGCTGAACGAGGCCGGCTTGGAGCGACTGCTATACCAGGCGCCGCATTATGAGAGCTGGGACGGTGGGGCGTGGCGATGCCCAGGAAGGAAGCAACGGGACTGCGGAAAAGGGTGACTGGAACGCCCTGAATGAAAGGCGCAAGTGTGTGGAACTTCTGCTTCCCCGAAGAGCCACCTGCCTCCAAGACGAACGCCGGATACCCTGCTAATATGGCACCGGTAGCACGCACGGGCAACCAGCCATCGAAGTCCTCGGAAGATGACTGCGACAGAAGCTTCGTAGGAAGCTTGCTATTAACCAGTAGGATTTAAAGGCACATCGGTATTACCTGCTCCTTTGACTCCGTTTTCCCATGCGCACAGTTACATCGGACGAATTTACCTCGGATGTGACCTCTGCCTTCTTGGCATAACGATGTGCTTGCAAGTGGTCGTCTAGAAACACAATACATAAGCAAGAAATCATTACATGTTATGCTGATTACTCCCACTGATATCCTCGCGGAGTCAGGCCGGGAAGCTCAATGGCCTCGCACAGTTGTAGTCAACTGAAGAGAGGGATAATTTGGCCACGATGCTACGCTGTCTTCTATCCACGTGGAACTGAGCACTGCGCAGCAAGGTTCACCATTTTCCAGAAGAGTTACAACGCTGTACATCTGAAGTCGGAATTCATCAACAGTTGCGGGTGACACGTGATAGGCGAAACAAAATGAGGCATATGCTGTAAGTCTCGAGAGGAACAGTGCTTATATACAAATGACGTTATTTACAGGAGTGTAAAATAGGTATGTACACGTGAGGTGAACGAAACGGGAGGAGTAAACCTTCGGCATCAAGGCAAGACTCCTTTTCTGCTGAAATGTCTGATGATAAATCTTTGGTAATGTACATATGCAACTAGTGAGAGGAGAAACTGTGGGCGAATAGAGGTAGGATCGTGGTAAAGGGGCGGTAACTCGCAGTTCAATCTTCAGAATTAAGGTTAAGTATGCCAACAACCATGCAGGGAACATCATTACTGAAAGCCACATTGTTCGGGGAAGTGGTTGTAGACAAACCGGAACCTTTCATTAACATTGCGCATTCAGGTACAGCAGGACAACTGATGGGTGTATCAACATCAGAATGAACGGCTTCGACAGGAGCAGCAGCAGATCTTTCTAATAATCGTTTGTACAATTGTCTCACTGGACGCGTCGGCCCGTTAAGCATAGATTTTAATCTGTAGATGAAAGACTCAAACAGAAAGGCAGAAAAGTTACCCAATGAACTATGTGTGACCACATCATCCGCAAGGTGTTCCAGCGAATCCTCATTCTACACCATCTCTGCCTGACCATACAGTTTACGAAAATTGGATACACATACGTGCAAGAGTTGTTTCGCAAAGTCGTAGTGAGTAACACTGAATGTGTGGTGGCAAAATATGTATATAGCAGTAGACAAATCTAAAAAGTTGGTATACTTATCACTATCCAAAATATTCTGCAAGGCCGCCGGTCCGATGTACAATGAAAATTGTCGGCATTCAGTAGCCTTCTAGGTCTTTAAGTCTGTCAGACCTCGGCACTTGCGGGGAAAGTCACAAGATAGGCTTTTTCGACAAAGTACAATCGGTTCATTTACCCGTTGGAGTGCATGCAAGCTTACGCGAACGCTCCTAGAGACCATCCAGTTGGTGATCATACGACGGACAACGCCCAGGCACACCGAATGCATATAGTCAATGGGAAAATTGGAAATCACATCGACCGGTAGAGACATAAACGGAGAGAGGGACTTTGGGCGTGTGATGCGAAATGATGCGTCCGTTCGAAGAGAACCACTTTGCAGCATGAACGTTATTTTCGTTCTCAGTATACACCTCGTTGGTCACACTCATCACAGCCGTAGTATGCACCATGCCCAATCACCTGTTTAAAATACGAGCGAGCCGGCGTACCACAGATCACCGCTTTCACACAGACGGTAATCAAAACATTGTTTATCTTTATGCCACTGCTTAGCACATCGTGCAGTTCTTCCAGTGTGTCCAAGAGGTTTACGTTTGGTGCTACCTCCATACACACCAGCCACAAACGGCTTGGTTAACATCCACTCATTCAGGCGACAGAGCACAGGCCATTGAGCTAACTTTCCTGCGTTCGATGGTAATAAACCGTCAACATTCAGCTGGATTCCTACGGACGTCACATGTAGCCAACTGTCTAGGACAGCATTCACAATGCCCTTAGCCAACCCCAAATGAACACATTTGCCTGGATAAACGTGATGTATCGGCGAACTTCTCGGTATCGACAACAACGTTCGGGCATCACTGAGTAACTCCGGTATTCTTTCCTTCAAGATAGGCAAAAGTCGTATCACCTGCACTTTGGGAGTGTTGCTGGAAATTGCTCAGATTCGAAGGCGATCAAAAACGCTAGCCTTAGGAACATCAGATTCCCGATCCCGCACATCAGCTTCTACTGAGCTGTCTAGTACATCTGGAATCAGTCGTCTGCATTGGGAAAGTTTAACTTGCCTCCAAAAAGCGGTTGTGATATGCGTTCCGGCATTGACACCAAAGAGGTCGGAGAGCGTTCAAAAACGTCTGCATTTTCCGAAGAATCTTGTACATTATGATTAGGCTGGGCAGACGAGCGTTGCACATACCGATGAATGGTGAGATAGTTGGCTAAAGTTTCTGATTCGAGGAAGCGTCCTGGGACCGTTGCTCTTTCTTATGTACGTAGATGATATATGTAAAGTTATCAAAAATGGCAAACTATTCCTATTTGCTGATGACATCGAACTTGTCTATACTTTTCCTACTGGCGATCTTAATTCTTCTTTAGGAAATATACGGGAGGACATCATGTCATTAGAGTCTTGGGGTCAAACCTGGCCGATGACATTCTCAGCTAATAAATCCACCATTGTCGCACACGGATGTCATATACCAGAGGACTTTATAAGGCTGGATGGTCATGCTTTTCCAACTGCCAATTCAGTCCGCGACCAAGGTAACGTTACTCGAACTCATTCAATTTTGCTGAACATACATCTTTCCTAGTAGCTAGAACTAGACGAACAATTGGATATATCAGGCACTTATTCTTCCTTCCTGCAGCTCGACTGCACCTTTATAAGCTGTGCGTACGACCCCAACTTGAGTACTGCAAGTTCATATATAGTCACTTGCGCAAGTCTGATAGGCTAGCTCTGGAAGGTCCCCAACGTGCATTTACGAAAGGTTCAGTGGGTTATCCGTCTCCGTTGACCTACAGAGAAAGCTGCCAGACGCTTAAACTGGATCCTCTTTGGCTACGGCGTCTCAAGCTAAACCTTGCGCTCATGTCTAATCTAGTTTATAGCAATAAATTTACTGTCAAACTCGCGATTCGCCTTCAACATAGCTCAAAATACAACATCAGGAACAAACAGTTCACTTTGGCAACTCTTAAATCCCGTAGAAAACTCCGTTCAAATTTTTCCTAGTGAAATATACCTACATTTGGAACAAACTCCCACGTGCAATTAGAGTCAGTAATAATACACATCAATTCAAACGAGGCTTAGTAACTTTTCTAACATTAAAGAACGTCATGTTGATCTTCAAACCCTGCCTGCCTGAAGACGATATCTTTCATAATGGACCTAATAACATCTAACCATAAAATCTATTCCAATAATAACGGAGGGTGAATCTATACCATAGGATGTAACGCCACACACACTTCGAACCGATCAAAGCTATCAATTTAGCCATTTGAGAAATTCCTCATTTTTGCAACTCTCCATTTCTCCAGCAGAATAGATCTTGTATACAGCTCTGTCGAAAAATTGCAGCGGCATAACAAAACTACACCCAACCTATGGCATCTTAAACATCCCCGTTAGTAGTAACTAAATCATCCTGGTCCTCTTACTCCATACTCAACGATTATCAGCTCTGTATAGCTATCAACCACTACACAATAGCTGTGCAAGTTAAAACAGTTTGATGGATATATATAGCTTAACCTGTTCGCCTCATAACATTACATATAAATGTGCCTCTTCCTATCCTAACAGACCACCTGATAATCTTTCCGTGTTGCTAAACACCTTTCCATTCTACACAACGGCCGTACATACTAAATCGACATCGGAATTCGGCTGTAGTCATATACTAGGATAATCTGTGAATTGGTCACTTTTCGCGTCATACGACAACAATTATTTATTAGAGATATATTTTACTAATTAGCACAAAATTTTAAATTTTATATGAAGGATTTAGCCAGAAAATGTCAGAATCCATCATTCGTCATACTTCACATGACCGTTTTACGTTCTTCTGCTTATCACGTAATTTTGCCTTCCATTCTTGATTCTACGATAAATTCTAATGCGAGACAACATTCCACAACGCTCGGAAAATCAAAATCCTGTGTTGGTTGGGCAATTCGTGAAATTCCGTCGATTTCAGGAAATAACGGAGTTCACTCCAGAAGATCGTCCGTTTCTCCGGAAAAATTGGTACCCACCTATCTTCCCTCATCTTCCCAAAAGTTTCTACGTATTCTTTCGAGGCCATCCATATCAACTGATGGCGAAATCCTTCGACGATTCATTTTCTCCATCCTGAGAAATTTTTTTTTCCTGGTGTGACCTTGAACATAAGACCAACGTTAGACTTGTGAAGCAACAATTGATGTAACAACTTAACATTTTTTATCGAATATTGAAAATCTTGAGAACTATTGTTTCAGAAGCAAGTAAACCATCTGCCTCTTCATGAACTTGAGTTTTATTCTATTATTTTGTCCGTGTCATTACTCTATTTCCATAATTGGTGTCATGTACAATTAACAATTATGTGTATGGTATGGGGTTCACGTTAAAATGTGTGTACTGATCACGCTTATCTGAGCGTGTTTCTCACAAATGGGTTGAGAAATATATCATTATTATTATTATTGCCATAATGAATGAAATAATTTCTCTTACTTCACCGTCCTCGTGATGGTGCTCAGACATAATAGCAACCTCCGCCAACCTCAATAGAGAAAGAAGCGCTAAGCTAGGAGTAAACTCGAACACGGTGCGCCTCAATACTTAAAGAGGTTCGAGTTCAGATAAACAATGAGCAAGTTTTTCCGCACAATGTACATTTCCTGAATATGAATGCCATTCCTTTGTGTTATGTACTTTATATATTATATAAATAACCTGAATGATGACGCGCTGGGGATTAGATATATTTTCATCCATCAACACACTATTGGTCAAAATGCAACAACCCTAAATTACCCCTAAAGAGCCCTGATTCCCCCCTACTTGAATCCCTGATTGGTGCTAGCAGGGTATATATTTATGTATATAAGTATACATATATATGTATGTAGATATACAAATAAGTACATATGTGTGCAGATATATGCATGCATACACATGTGTACATCTGTACGAACACATTTAATATCATATATATGCATATATATATCCACACACATGTATTTATGTGTATATCTAAATACATACACAAGTATACTTATACATATATGTTCTCATATATATATACCTATGTACACAAATGTGTATATGTATTGTAGTGCAAGTTTCCTGAATTCGTACGCCCAGAGTTTCCCCACCCCTATGCTACTGTGAGTCGGAGGTCGCAAGAAGAAAACGGTGGACATGCAAACAAACTTTATTTATTGATTTACTCACCGTTCACACCAGACTTCAACGTAACAATTGAGAGGTGCTAGGGCGGTGGACGTGAGAGCACCTTGAGCACAACCGCACAGCAGCCGCCAGAGTGGAAGAGTGCGTCGACGGAAAAATCCAGTCGACCTTCGGAATTCAAACAAGCGTTAGACTGGTTAATCGGCCTTCCTAACGGTAATAACTCAACATTGTTATCCCAATGAATGTAATCTACAGGGGTAGAGATGGTGCAAATCCATTACACAGCTAAGACAGCATAACTGCGATACTTATGCCGGCCCAATAACTTTGATGCTAGTGGTTTGTAGTAAATTTACACTTACAAAGTAACGTGAACCGGCGAGGTGGTACTCGCAAACCAAGTCCCCCGTTAAGGGGAGTTTAGAATTCTGGGGACGTCCAGGGTGGCATCACTTCAGTATAATTTCCTATATATATGCATGTATATACACATGCATACACGTTCATGTATACTGATATGTACATATATATACATATATATACATCAGTATACACGGCCGTTGCTTATACAGATATATTTACATATGTATATATACATATGTATATATTTTCACAACGGTTTACATATATTTATATATATACATGTGTGTATATATTTGTATATGCATATGTACATATGTACATATCCATTCCTTTCTTCGGCTTTGTTGGTGCATTGTATGATGAACGGTCTGCCTGGCTTTTCATAATTGAGCGAGAAATTTGCTTTTCATCCCCATCTTCTTTAGGTTGCACTAACATGCAATCCTTTACTGCAACGCTTCTTGTATTAGACTTCAAAAATTTTCTTCCTAGTTTAGATCTCGTCATTGCAGCCTCTCTCTGTTTAGTTTCCGAGAGATAAGAGCTTCCTTTCCTTATTAGCCAATCAAATGGCTAACCAGCATTGGCCGGCTGGACACAAAGGCCCCACTGGCACACCACCCAGTTTTATTCCTTCGGGTTTACGCTGGATAAGTGGTGTGTTGATGGAACTGCAATTGGTGCAGCGATAGTCAATTGCAGTGATGGTTAAGCGCAGACGTCCTTTGGCTTCGATCACTGTGACAGGCTAATCTGAATCGGATGCCGCCAACCAACCAACCATGTACATATGTACAAATACACATCACATGTATATTAATGTATAAGAATATGTACGTATGTTTATGCATCATAATGTGCATTTATGAGGATAATAATAATAATAATGATATATTTCTCAACCCATTTGTGAGGAACACGCTCAGATAAGCGTGATCAGTACACACATTTTAACATGAACCCCATACCCTACACATAATTGTTAATTGTACATGACACCAATTATGGAAATAGAGTAATGACACGGACAAAATAATAAAATAAAACTCTAGTTTATGAAGAGGCAGATGGTTTACTTGCTTCTGAAACAATAGTTCTCAAGATTTTCAATATTCGATAAAAAATGTTAAGTTGTTACATCAATTGTTGCTTCACAAGGCTAACGTTGGTCTTATGTTCAAGGTCACACCAGGAAAAAAAAATTTCTCAGGATGGAGAAAATGAATCGTCGAAGGATTTCGCCATCAGTTGATATGGATGGCCTCGAAAGAATACGTAGAAACTTTTGGGAAGATGAGGGAAGATAGGTGGGTACCAATTTTTCCGGAGAAACGGACGATCTTCTGGAGTGAACTCCGTTATTTCCTGAAATCGACGGAATTTCACGAATTGCCCAACCAACACAGGATTTTGATTTTCCGAGCGTTGTGGAATGTTGTCTCGCATTAGAATTTATCGTAGAATCAAGAATGGAAGGCAAAATTACGTGATAAGCAGAAGAACGTAAAACGGTCATGTGAAGTATGACGAATGATGGATTCTGACATTTTCTGGCTAAATCCTTCATATAAAATTTAAAATTTTGTGCTAATTAGTAAAATATATCTCTAATAAATAATTGTTGTCGTATGACGCGAAAAGTGACCAATTCACAGATTATCCTAGTATATGACTACAGCCGAATTCCGATGTCGATTTAGTATGTACGGCCGTTGTGTAGAATGGAAAGGTGTTTAGCAACACGGAAAGATTATCAGGTGGTCTGTTAGGATAGGAAGAGGCACATTTATATGTAATGTTATGAGGCGAACAGGTTAAGCTATATATATCCATCAAACTGTTTTAACTTGCACAGCTATTGTGTAGTGGTTGATAGCTATACAGAGCTGATAATCGTTGAGTATGGAGTAAGAGGACCAGGATGATTTAGTTACTACTAACGGGGATGTTTAAGATGCCATAGGTTGGGTGTAGTTTTGTTATGCCGCTGCAATTTTTCGACAGAGCTGTATACAAGATCTNCTTATGAGACACACCATCAAAAGCTTTTTGCATATCCAGGAGTATAATAATAACTGCATTCCCTGAATCAGCAGATATTGTAACATGATAAAAGAATTCCAGCTGGCACGTCATGCACGAACGTTTGCTGAGGAACCCATGCTGGGATAGGTTTATAAGATCTTGTGAAAATAAGAATTCAACCATGTGACATTTTATTATCCTTTCCAGCACTCTAGAACAAATTAAAGTATGGTTAATGGGACGATAATTGTTGATGTTTTGTTGCAAACCACCTTTGTAACGGGGCTGAATTAGAGAATGTATCCATTGGAGAGGGGAGGAACCCAACGATGAAAAAAGTGTATGAATCTCAAGCAAAAGGAGGGGGATGTCGCCCCATCCGTGTTTTAAAGCAACAGGGTGTAACCCTTTGGACCGGGAAGACGAGAGTGTTTGATATTAGCTAACTGAGAGCGTATTGCTATTGCATTAACAGTGACGTGGCTTAGTAACGTGTTTGTTTTTACAGGGAGAGGTGGGGGCAATACATTTTCCTCAACGTACGGACAGCTTATAAATGTGCAGTCAAGCTCTTTATATATGTGGATATACATAAAAATGTATGTATGTATATGCACATATATCTAAACGAAGTTCTGTAACGTTGAACATATACATGTATATACATACATGTATACGTATATGAATTCATATAACAATGCATATGCCTATATCTGCACATATACACCTGTACATACATAGGTTGCCACTGGAATGAGACTTGTTGGAACTGATCTAACAAAATAAAACCGTGGCAGTTTTCACTATCGACAATCGACCGATAATGAAAAGCCAAATTTCATCGCGTTGACCTAGTGTATTATTACCGACCCTGGAAAATGGAGAGTACAGAGAGACACGTCAAGCTAGCGAGGCACGGAGCGTGTTGTCATTTTAGCCCCGGGCCGGATGTTACAAAATGGGTAGCTTTTAGTGGATTTAAACGCTATATACAGTTCAGGTGTGAATACGAAATCAAGAGGTGATAAAAAATGAAGACAGCTGCCTCACGGTAGTTCGTGAAGGTGCGTCGTTTAGAGTTCCATCACACGGAATGAAATATCCAATCGATCTGTCGTATAGTTCTACGTAACTCTAGAAGTCACAACGGAGATAATTCCGACTACCGATGAATTTGGAAATGTGCTGAAATAAATGCGGATTCCGTTAACCGTTGACTCTCCCAAAATCCGTACACACGTGACAACGGCGCGGAGGAATAACACAGGGCTCGCGACCTTGGAAGTGTGTTTTGCTAATCGAATCAACTCATGTGATTTAAACGAGTGTACATGTGGATGTGAAAAAGGTAAAAAAACTGTGAGAAACAATGAGAATGGTTCTGTACAAAACGCTACAATCTTGACTAAACGGAAGTAGGTACAAAACCAAAATCATCGAAAATTTACAATGAATGCGACTATCAAAATATTGTTTATCCTAGTCGCTACAGACTCAATGGCCCTAATCGCCCATCCACGGTAAACCGTATGCCCAGTGGGTTGAGGACCCAGGCGGCTGTCGCTGAAATAAGACTCGGTGACCCTCATCGTCTCTCCTCAGTGAACAATCGCACGTATGTTTACAGTAATTGAGTAGGGTTTGGGATGTAAATCAAGTTGTTAAAACCCCTGAAGTGGGCCGTGGGATCATTTCAGCTTGTCCTCAGGAGGACAATGGGGCAGTTCTCGTGGTTAACGTTGATTACTGAATTGTCTCACAGTCCAGGCAGGTAAAGTCGACGTCGGATTTGTGGTGGTCAGCACACGAGTGATGGTACCAACAGGAGCGCTGGACACAGTTGACGTTGTCCTCGTCTAAGTCCACGGGTATTCAGGTAGCATATCTGACAAAAGTCTTTGTTTACCGGCTTCAAGGCCATCTTCCTTACAATACTTCCCCTGACCATTGTTTTGAATCGCTTTAAGCCGCCCGTAATGACTAGCCTAACACGCGCTGTTTCTGATAATTCCCCTATAACTTCTATCTGCGGCGAACTATCGTCATTCACTCGGCTCCCACATCCATTTCTCGTAACTGACGTCTTCTATTCGACGATTATCGAAATGCCTGAAAAAATATATTGCAAATTTAGATAAAGATCGGAAGACATACTCATTGAACGTTCTACTAACGCATATACTGTTGAACGTTCACGTACAGCAGTTTTAATGTGCCTATTCTCGTTCTCCACCCCGTTGGTTGTATAGTTACTGAAGAGAACGGTCCCTGTTAGCGAGTGAGAGGCCCACCCAGATTTACAGACAAGCCATGTCTTACACAGGTAATCGAAAACTTCCCAGCTTACAGATTTGATAGCCTTACACTGCTTCTTACGTAGCTTGCGTGAGTCGTCTGCATGCATCTTAATCGCGAACTTACTTTTAACGTACAACTTCATTTCACGAGTGCTTTTAAAGTTCTGCATCATCTCAGTCACATGCCGCTCATCTCCCATCGACAAACGTCCATTTCTGAGATATATGCTAGGCCGTCCAACGTGGAAGTCGTACGAGTGTTCCAATTTGGTTTTCTCAATGCGATATGCCCCACTACGATAGTGAACTACCCGAGAGGCCTTGCTGACCTATACTGCTACCTTGACGAGGTGGTCGGGCTTGTGTACTGCTTTTATCCGGCGGGCTATGCTGACTAGAACTCCTGTCCTTCCAGGTGCAATCTTGTCGGACAGGCCAAAGGGGAGCAGTCAGACGAAAAGCAGTTACACTCATAGGATTGTGTGTCGCACTACTGACCGCGTAGGAGTGTTTAGGTAGTGAGACACGATCCTATGGGCATACAGCAGAATTATTTTTATAGTTGCAGCACTGCTGTCTTCCGCATCAGGAAGAAGGGGGTTAGAAAATGTACTCTCAAACAAAGAGCATTCCGTTCGCTCAACGGTTGACAGTGAATGCCGGCGTATTATACAATACGGTCGAAAAGAACATCAAATATCTATCAAAAGCCCGATGTTGCTCCGATTACATCCGCTGCGCTCAGCAGTGTTCAGAATCACACATTATTGTCTTATTCACTGCGCTCTCGAAAAAGGCAAGCCCCTCACTGCAAAGTGAGTCAGACCCTTGAGTCACTAGCTCCGGGTAAGGTCCCCCAAGAAAATCCAGTATCCTGTTGTCTCGCAGGTCAGACTTTTGAGTCAGAGGCTCGGGGTGGGGTCTCTCATATCAACCTCCTTCCGCGGCATGAACGACTAGGAAGTGTCAGAAGTTATCGCTCTCTCGACAGTGACATTACCAATCGACCACAATATTCTCCCACTGTTCCACCTCCTATTTCTCCTGCCTTCCATGTGCCTTCCGGCAACAAGTGTTTTCTGAGATTAAGACAACTGGTGAACATTGACGCCTTCAATCTCCGCACTCTCCGACAAATCGGTCAGCTAACCGCCCTGGCAAGTACTCTTTCAAGTCTGGAGCTTGATGTGCGCTGCGTGTCGAAGACGCGAGTCTATGAAACTCTCGCAGAGTTATCCATTTGAGCTCACCTCTGGATAGCTGTTGATCCAAGCTCTTCTGTCTCAGGGTTTCTGGTGACATCAAAGCTGAATCTTATGGTCAAGCTGGAGTGGGAATCGCACTAGGCTCCCGAGCAGAGCAATGTGTGCTTAATTGGATCCCTGTACACAGTCGCTTGTGCGCTGCCAGGCTAAGTGCATCGTAAAAGTCTGTCGACGCAAATCAGAAAGGCGTTGTGTATTCATTATATCGGCGTACGCTCCGACGGACAGCTGTCCGGATGCTACAAATGATGCGTTCTATGACACCCTCGTTGACCTTCTGAGGCAGTCTAAACACTCAGACATCATACTAGCGGGCGATTTGAATGGTCATCTCGGTCGTCTTTCTCCGGATGAGAAGCGGCTAGGAGGAGGTATGTTTGGTGTCCGGGCACAACGCACTGACAATGGCGAAAGACTACTACAGCTGTGC
>QNGE01006679.1:0-19796 GCA_008508345.1 Paragonimus westermani
GTATGAGTTCTTTCTCCAAAAATTCCGCTAGCACATTGTTCGTCACAGTAAATGTTATAACCCCACAGTTTCTCATCTAACGTGTAGAATTACATTCTCATTTCCGATTCCCATATTACCCACCGAGCGAGAAACCTTTTGTACGACAGACGGGCGCACGGAACTTCGTCCTAGATAAACGGCTCGCGAGGTATTCAGATTGTGATGTTTTTCGAAGAATCGACGAAATCTTTCATTGGAATATGCCCAATCGTTCGCTGGATTTAGAGATTTTCCGCCATGCCTCGCCAAAGTCGACCTATCCGTACATTTTCCGAGCGTTAATTCTATCCTTTCATGGCGAAACACGCCAAAGATGCGTTTGGACATTCTTGCCGGAGTAAACTTGAAGTATTTTAAAAATTACCTATCCCACGACCTTGTAGAAAGTAAATTAGTGCACCACCCCATTTGTTTGAGACTAAATCAGTGAAGCGACCGAACTAACTCCTTCTCTGCTGCGTGAGTCGAAGTTTTTTTGAACGACATTCATTTGCCTTTTGACCACGTCCTTTTTGACGGAAGGCTTCACGTTTTGCTACTAATTTCTTATTCGTTTTTGTATGCTTTGTAAATATCTGCAGTGATCGCGCATAACCCAGCGTGCTTCTCACATATGCGTTGAGAAATATATATAATAATAATTATTATATAAGGTTATGGCAGAATATCATATGTTCCATTGTTCGTCATAGCTCACATAGTCAGTTACACGCTACCCCATTTATCGCATGATAACGTTCTCTATTCTTGGTTTCACTAATATATCCCGCGCGAGAAAACATCCCACCCAGCACGGACACTTAAAATTCCGCAATGGTTGAGTATATCGCGAGCTCCTAGAAATTCTTGGGAAGTTGAGCAAAGAATGACGTCCGGTCGAGAGGTCCATGCGTTCCCCGCGAAAGTATTTGCGTCCCAACCTCGCCCACATCATGAAAACATTTTCGGGGTTATCTATATGGAATAATGGTCAAATTCTTCGCCAATACACCCTCTCCATCCTCCAACTACTGTTTTTTTGGCACGACCTTCAGCATTAGACCAATGATCACCCCGTGGAGTCCCAATTGATGTAACAAATCAATTATTTTATCGAATTGTGCAGACCCCAAGAACTATCCTCTCAGAACTATGAAGCTCGAAGTTTCCTGCCTAAACTTGAATTTTTCCTTCATATAATGTCTGTTTTCGTCCGTTTTGTTGCTCCATTCACATAGCTGACTCGTACATTTTTCAACTTTGGTACTCAAATGTGTATATGCTTAAAAATGTGTACGTTGATCACGCCCTCCTGAGTGCGTTTCTCACAAATGCGTCGAGAAATATGCCGTTATTATTATAATATAACCACCATAGATATTTGCAACATCTGTCATCGATTGAAACCCTTAGCAATAAGTAAGTGGGTTCGCGTACATTAATGTTGCAGAAAATGTGCCACAAATTCTGGATCATATAGAGAAAAATGGCGTACTGTGTGCCCTCGAAGTCGATCGTAGTAGATACACGCACGTATGCTTCACACGGGGGCAGTGGGCGCAGTTGTTAAGACGTCTTCTTGATGTCGACGCCACGCATGGATCCAACCGCCCCAAGTTGGTCTCTATCGGTTCAAAATTGCCGCTGTAGTCTAAAATTATACCACCTTTTGATTGCAGACGGGATGGGTCATGGACCATATGGGATGTATGTCTATGTTCGAAGTGAGAAATACGCTTCCCTGCATCATTTCTTCGTAACATTCCGTGAGGTGATTGGGGACCACAGATGTGTCAGGAAGTTTGTGGTGTGTAGAATGTCGGCCCAAATGCGAGCAACGCGAGTGGACTTTGGGTGCGACACAACGCTATGCTACTTCCATGCTCGGGTTGCCATGAGAAAGCATGCAATTTGGTGTAATTAACATCATAATCACCATTCAGGCGAATTCATTCAGGAGCCGATATTTGTTCCATCATGTGGCTAATGGCGATAACACAAAAGTGAGTGGACGCTCTAGTATATCTATTTCAAAGGTTCAACTAAGATGTTGGAATGATCAAACGAACAGACTCGCGGGCCGTTGGGTGCACGTAGGCTGAGCGTCGAGCACAGACGTCAGTGGGTCAAAGCGAATAGCTTCATGATAGCATGCCTCATTCCCTGTTCAACCATTTTGCTTTTTGGAAAGCATATGAAGCTCTAACTAATGGGGTGTTCACCTGACTTCATAAGCTTGCTGATTTCTTTGCTATCATAATGTCAAACCAGCCTATGGCCGATTACAGTGAGCAGTAAATACAACAAACAGATCACGATGACTAACGCTTACATTATGCCCGGAGATCACCAGTTGCAGTCTTATATAATTGACTACGGTGCCTACAAATATCGTTGGCTTCCAGTTCCATGCGCTGATGATAATATCACCCCTCATTTGTCAGCCGTCGGCACCTGTCTCACGGATTATCGGACGCACAGGTTAACGAAAAATGATTTACAACTTATACTGCACATATTCATCACTCATTCGTTGCTGACTCCTTTTATTTACCAAATCACAAAAATTCAGCCAGGTCGCCAACGTCTTTCGCCATCAAAATAGCGCGATTTCTTGGCATCCTCAATAAAAATCCTTTACATATTAGAGCAGAAATATTTCCCGCAGCACTGTGAGCATATTTCACACCTTCTAGAATATTCCGTCTTCTACCATTCAGAAGATGTTGCAAACTCATACATTAACCGTCTACCAGCATGCGGATAATTTTCAGCATGTAACATAAGAATCTTTGTCGTAGATAGTGAGTGCCTGAGTTTTCATAGGAGCTAAAAATATTTCATCGCATGTTCCACCTTCATTCTTTGGTATCTAATGTGGACATTGAAATCACCAACATCTGTGTTGTTGAATTAGCCCTTCGTTTTACTCAACTTATGTTTGAGAGCCGTCACAACGTGCGTCGTTTTCAAAATTCTGCGCCGTTCCGGTTGCTTTGGTTGATTGCGTAACATAACTGATGCGTGGTAACATATGTGTGCACAAATAACGTATATATTGAAACAAAAACTAATCCTTGATGGAATGCGTTTATTCACTATATTAATAAACAGTGGTACTTTGTTTTTAGGAAATGGATTGTACTTCAGCTTCCAGGGCGACTTTCCAGGATCGTGAGTTTACAGTTTCTTGAAGTCCCGGGGGTACCTGTGAGGGCACATGAAAAATGCTGGTGTTATTTACGCTCGTGGGACCAGCCGAATATCGGAAGCGGTTTTGAAGCAGGATAAGTTAGGGCGACATGATGCTCCGCGAACCATCTAAAGTTATTGCCGCTGTACGAAGTATAGAAGACGTAGAAGTGCATGCGCAGGTCTGCGAGGTGTCCAGCGAGTTAATTCTTGTCATCATTAACAGTTTAGTCTACGCCACACATGTTGAAAATCATGATTTCATGTTGCTCAAAGGAATGCTTATTTGGTCGTGAGCTCTTTCTAATCGGTACACAACCATCCACTTACTCGTCTGGCGTATGAGTATCACCCTTCAAATCGAAGGCTCACCGAGAGCAAAAAAACGACTGTAGGAGTCTGGTAAAATAAAACAGACCAACTGTCGATATTAGTCAGTGGGTGGCCAATGTCTATAACAACTCATCACAACCACTGATGCACTGTTGTACACCGTACACACTAGGTTCAAACGTGACTTAGACATTATCAGACGGGATTGATAGAAAATTCGTGAATTAGTTGTGTAACTTTCTTCACGCCAATTCAAGGTGAGCCACTCCTAAAAGAAGCGATGTCCTTCACTTCGGCAACTACAAGAATAATCGGCTGGAGAATGTCAACGAACGGATGGAGAGGCGGACGCCCCTGAAAGACTGTCCAGCCACTGCTATATAAAATACATGAATTCACAACGCGTGAATAATGCGAGAATTCGAAGTGCAGACAAACTGCGGGTGCGATCGTCGTAAGATTATGGTTTTTGACTTGCACGTCAGGAACACTACTTCCCGCATGACCACGTTGGCCGGTCACCCAGCCCGATAGCATCTGAACGGAAAACTTACACGATTGCATATTGAAACGACAGCGTAGTGCAATATAAGCGGTACTATAGGAATCCTCTTGAAAATTTTCGTCGCGTCTGCGACATGATGACGACGATTTCATCGTGAATAGAATGCAAGGCACCTGCAAATGACACTTTTACTTTTCCATCCAACTTCCTTGCATATTTCGGTGCTCGACACGCACTTCTATCCCTAAAGTAGGACTTTCTGCGGTGCTTATTTTCGTATGTAGAGGTCGTGTCTTTATTCACGATCGCCGCTTGGATGAGTACGACTTGCCGATTCGCAAGCTGGTAAGCACACAAAGTCAGCCTTTCGTTGCAACCAAATTCGGCCGCTTATGTAAAGCACTGCATTATTTACCGATAAAAATGCATGGCTCTCGCAGCTACATAGCAGCGACCTCTTTCAGCAGCATTGGAGGTTTCACCAGCAAAACAGTGCAACGTGCAAAGACTGACTCAATTTCCCCCGACTTCCCGGTAAACCGGTCCATATGCGGAGAGCAACCAACAGACATGGAGCAGCCACGAGTTATTAAGTGTGGGGTACTATTTAATTTTGTTCGTGATACATGACAACTGTATGAGCAGCCATAAGTGTTTGAACACAGGATACTCTTTGATGTTTAATTTGCAGGTCACTTCGAAAATATTGAAGCTTACCGCTCGCTTAAATGTGTCACCATTAATCGTGTGAGTACAGTGCATCAGCTAGATATGTGGGACTTTTCTAAGTGTGCTGGCCCAAAGCGGAGCGATCAGACCGTCAAACGTGTAGCGACTATAGTAAATGATATTTTGATAGTCGCATTCATCTGTNTCAACGGCCGTACATCTACGTTGACATTCACAGTTATGAACTTGCACACTACGGATCACCGGATTTTGATGAGAACGGTGTAAACGGCACGGCTAATGCACTGACCGAAGCGTCTGACAAAACGTGCAGTAGAGTCTCCATTAAAGCGGAATGGATAATAAATCGAATTTTAAAAAAATGAATATGTAAAATGTATAGAAAAGCAACTCACAGTTATACAAAAGATATACCTGTGGAAAAAAAATTATTCGAACGGGCTCACTAGTTTAGTGCTCGTCGCACTAAGTCGCTTTTTCCCCAGGTACGCAATTATCAGACGCGAAAATGAAAAAGCCGTTGAGGAGAGAGACCAAATCTTTATTGGACGAAATGTACAAGTGGTCTCTGATAGCGTTATCTACTGCACCGACACGCGAATTAGCTAGAGAGGCTAGAGACCGGCCGTCGACGAGCGAGTAAACCGGAAGCATGTGACACGTGTGCCCTTCGGGTTCGCGCCACCGTCCTTCTGTCTAATATGGAACCTACCAAATGATCCAAGAGGTTGGTCGCCCAGACGGGATTTCTCAAACAATTCAATCCACCACTTTCGCGGGTTGACAATGAAAGTGTATTGTTGATAAGTACCTGGGTTATCTTAAACAGACTTCAAAAACTCTTAAACTGGAAAATAGTATAGTAAATCGTTACTGAGGTACGCAGCACCAAATTTATGACGTCTAGTCTAGTTTGCAACAACGCGTACTTTAGTGTGACAACGTGAAATCTTCCATCCTAGTTGGTCGGTTGTCAGAGGAAACATGTTCCACTCCATTTGGATGGTTGCCTTCAAAACAGACCACTCATTTTGTCAGATAGCACGCTGGTTTCATAATCTGCATTGTTAAAATCAAAGCCAGTGGTTTGGTCGGCTTCACAGTGGTCAGCATCAAGGTGCATTAAAAATTCGGTTGGACAAGAAACACGAATACATTACTTGTTTTCTTTTTGTCAGTTATGTTTGCATTCTCTCTCTCTAGATTTCAATTTGCCGCAATCTTTATTCAGCCAACTGTGTGATGATTTCTCCGGTACATAAACTAACATAAAACTCCTGAGGATGTAAATTTTGAACACCACTCGGAGCAGTATTATACATAGTTATGTTTTAGTATTCCGTGTACTCAAACGTTAACGGATAGTCGAATGCCTGTTTGTAGTTCCATCACACCATTCAGAAATATAAGATTTCTAAAACAAGAAATGAAATGGCTAAATGAACGTTTAAAACTATCTCTTGGAACCTTCATACGTCAAACTGGATCACGCAATATGCAGATTTTGAGTCACTGTTAACTGGCTAACATCCTTGTTGAAAAACCCGGTTTGCTCAGGTTATTGGAATAATTACAAATGAGATCCACCACTTTCCCCCATAGATTTTGTCGTCAACGAACACACATAAAAGCATCTGGATCTCCCTGACTGCCAAGACACTGTACAATTTGTCATTCTTAAGTGTTTGGGGTTCTGCAAGGGAAAGGCACAAGAATCCGCGATATTTCTCTCATGTGGATGTCAGGGGTGGAGTCATACATTCCAGAAATCAGAGATGGAATCTTCTCGGCTATGCTACCGCATATCTCACTACACCAGACGTTCGAATTGCAAATCAGGTAAACATGCATAAGAAATTTGGAAACAACTAGATTGGGCTCTTTAGTCAATGCTGGTTGTCCGAACTGCTGAACCGACTTGCGTCACACGCCTTTTGGGTGCGTTGTTCACACACATTCTCATTATCAAGAGACTTTTTAGTGAAGTTAATCCAGCAGAACTATAATGATTATGCAACCGGAATCATGCCATGTTGATTTAACTATCAGTAATCAAAACGAAAGTAGTAAACCATCGTGCAGTATGAACTGTTTTTCAGTAAGTCAAATTTTACTAATTCCTGTCATCTATTTCCACCTCTTTCTTAATGCCTTAAGAGTCAGCTGCATTCTTCATGTCTATCAAACGCCTAAGTTTGATGCGGGCGTTTGTGTGAATAGATGCCTGTGAATGGGTTTCCTTCTTGATTTCTCACTGTGTTCTGCTCTATTGCCGCATCAAAAGGTAGTCTTCTAGAGCTCTACCGATACTCACTTGAGTCACATTTTTTTGTCGTATTGTTTGGTCATTGATATCACCAATTCGAAGTATTCTGATTCTAATATTAGCAAGACTAGGTCCAGAAGAGGGACATGAATTATTACGTCGATTATGAAGTATATCTACAGATTAGATACATTGCACAGTGGACAGCAGGATTCTTTGTTTGAAAAATCTATCCGCAGTTTTACAAATTGCTCTGTTTGCAGCCATGGTGTACGGAAACAGAAAACGATCATTTGTTTTATCAAACTCGTCGGTTTATCAGGTTACTACTGTTCCTTAAGATCTTGCAAAAGTTTTCGGCTAGTCTCAGGATGACTGAGGATGTCGTAAGACAGAAGAAGGTGGTGGGAATCGAGTTCTGTGGCCCGGTTATGCAAAATGAACATCCTTATTAACAGTCAATTCCAATGGCTTAATGACACCCTCAGCGCTGGCATCTTACGTTATGTTGGGCATTTTGGTTCGAGACGCTTCGGTCTATGAGGAACATGGATCACTAATCGCCAGTGCATAATACAGCCATAAAAAGTCTGCACTAATCCACGTAAATTCCTGACCATGATTCTCATGACGCCAGCCAGAGCTTCCACCGTTCACGTTCGAACTTTAGTCTATCTGAACAACTTATATAAGATCTAGCCCTGTGTGGGCAAATCCAAGTCCAATTCTGACAGCCAAAAAGAAAAATTCGGGATAAATAATTCACTTTTTCAATTTCCGTATATAAGGAGAGCATATTTTGTGAAAGCTGTTTTTAAAGTGTAACAGCTATCGTAACTCTATCGTTAGTGTATAAATTTCTTTTAGATGGGATGACGTTTTCATGACAACGTGAATACAGTGCAGGAACTTTGTAAAACCACTTATTTCGGAATTGTGAGAAGACATATCCATGAGATGGTCCTCTATTTGTACTAGTATCGTCTGAGGGATAGGCAAGAGATGAACAGGTAAACAATTTGCTATCAAGTTCCTCAGACTTAAAAAGAACTGATGGATACTCAGTGGGCCGCGTCAGTTCAGCACTTCGTTTTTCACTTGTAAGTGGAAAATGAAACACTCCATCGCTGAATCATGACTGAGAAAAGGATAGCCAGTTGCTTCTGAAGATGTTAGGAGAACCTTGTCGTCTCGTAACCAGCAACGACAACGAACTTTGATTTGAAACTGCACGTGTGTATAAAGAAACGGCCAACGCTTCACACCAGGTTTGTGTATGCACACACCACACTATACAGTGGGCGAGATCTACAGAGACCAGCCTCCGCGTTTCGTTGTGAAAACAGCGCCAACATTTCAGTTGGCGCGGCACAAGCGGTTAGAAGAGAAATTTTTTGATGAAAACGATCACAGACTTGTGGTGGATTTCGGAGTATTCAGCAATTCATATAAGGTTTACGCATGACGTTTTGTCTACACAAAGATATTCATAAACATAACGGTTTGACAAACTTGACCAAATCAATTAGTTATTTACAGTAATGCTTCAAATATTCACAACTGACTCGTATTGGTCTGCAGGGCAGGGTTTACTAATGAGTTCAGCCAGTTTGATTTTGCTGTAAATCCATTGTTATCAACCAACTGATCAACACAACAAAACTGGCTTATCAACCTGCACATTCATATGGATTAAGATCAACATTATAACCAGAAGCAGCACAAATTAATTATTTGCTATGTTGGAGTGCACTGCCATCATGAACCAAGACCTCATACTGCTAATCTTGGACACAAAGAATTTCTGAAGTAACCGATTCTGAAACCGTTTCAGGAATTGCAGGAGACGATACGATCGGAGAGTAAGAAACTGTAATTGTCCAATTTAGAAGGAGTGTTGGTGGTTACAAGTTCACGAGATTTAACATCCAAGGCAGGTTCTGGGTGAGCATCCATAATGTCGAACTTTTGCAAATGATATGAATCATGGAAAAGAGCGAGAGCGTTCTCACGAACCCTCATGAAACCATTGTTGCTGATCATTTTGGCATGATTCAGATGAGTGACGCCTAATATTGCCGAGGACGAATAATTGGCAAGAATTAACCAAATACCGAAGAATAGTTTCAATGAGGATGGAGATCCCATAAGAGTGAATGCATAGCTTCCGCTAAGTCGGGCTGCCTTTCGAGTTGGTCTTGATTGGTTCCATTTTTCTGCCACTTTCCGCCTGTGAACGAAGTATGACTACTTCTCAACTGTTTGTATCAAACTCGCCGACGAGTTAATTTGTGGTGGGTAATCAGGTCCGAGTTGTGGGTATTCCAACACTCGACGGAACACCTCGACCGGGGGAGGCACGTCCAAAATCCCACAGCGAACGGATCAGGGACGGCAGGGGCGACCGGATGAATCATCGCTCGACCGAATTGGACCACCGGGCGAGACATAGTAGGCAAAATACGATGGACGATAAAGTTGACGGCGTGATTATTCCAACACTCGCAGGAATATCTCGACGCGGTCATGGAATACGATCATAGACCAGTGGAGGTAGACGGAGGAGAACAAGAGCGACCAGATGAGTCATCGCTCAAAGAAATCGGACCAACGAACAAAGAGTGGCAGACAGAAAAACCCCCGATAGACGGCGCCGATCACGCTCATGAACCGGGCAGAAGTGCACACGACGCGCGAGCTGAAACCTGGGGGTGTTGTGGTCCGGAATAATGACTAATAAAGACGAGAACGCGTATTGAACAATACCTGCTTCCATTTTGTGAAAGATTTTCAGATCAAGTATGGTTAGGCCAGATGGTATGACCAAGCAGTGAAACCATTCGAGGGTCTCCTCTCCTCTTTCAAGAGCAGATAATGGCCGACCTGTGACTCTCTGAATTGTCACACATTTCAGTACACTGACGAGTTCCGTACACAATCGTTTGAAGTCGTGCAACTGAATGAACCACTCCATACTGCCAGTGTCGACAGGTGACGGGTACAAGAGTAGCATTAAACACAGGTTGTAGAAGGATTTGACCAAAAATACAAGAAGCTTGGAAGTATTAGTAAGTCGTTCAGTCGAGCATCAGTACATTTTTGCTTGTGCCCATCCAGTCCCTAGCGAACAGGGCCAGCGTGATCCACCCTCCAGCAATCATATCCCCCCTATTGCGAAAACGCTATCGGTGCAGAAAGAAGACTTATGTTGCAATGAGTTAACATTCCATTTACTCTCATCAGTCACGAACTTAAAAAAAATGCAGGTTATAAATGACAGACAAGTGATGGATACGCATACATTCTCATCGTGTATTAAGTCATCAACACCACGGCAACCCCATGGGTTACTCCAATCACTTCTTTGCACGGAGAGCCGGCTGGTGGGCTCTGATCAAAATACATACGCCAAAGAGCAGTAGCTTCGGGTTCCGATTGCATAGCAACTTGGTGAGCTGCTGTTATGAGATGTCTACCAACCGACGGCGCAGGGTTTCAAGCAACCGATTCACTGGCTTGAGCATTGTGTTATCAACCATTTCAAATACTCTGGGACGTGTTCTGCTAATCGCTTGGATAGTCGCCGACCTGTTCTGTTCATGTAAACGTTACTGCAACTACAAGTGAACTGATGGATAACGGGATGACAGAATAGTTAGAAAAACAGCGTTCGCGATTGTGTAGAACTGGTTCTTCGGTGATTTGAAACAGCCATAATTGGGCGGCCGTATATGGACGGGATGGATCAGACTTCAGTTTGTGTTTGTTGACGTTTAACAGATGATCCCTCCCAGAATGGCAGAAACAGATACATGCATATGTGATTTTTTGAGCTGTCTGGACTGGCTCTTTGCGCCTGTTCACCGTACTGTGTATTTCTTTTTTTCAGGATGTCCATATGCGAATGACGTTTTCCTTAGCATCTCACGTTCTGACTACTGCTTGTTAGGAATACAGATATGCCTAGCCTTTTGTGACAGTTTCTTGGCCAAATCCTGTTGGTATGCTATAGAAGCGAAGCTGAGAAAATGAAGACATTTATCCATCATTTACAACCTGCTTGTTTTCCGTTTGCTACTGGTCGTGGTACACGAAATGTTAACATATCCCAACCTGCCCTGTTCCCGCACTGTGCGAAAATGCTGTTGTATATAAGCAGATTGGAAAACAGAATAAAAAATCACCGAGTTTTTAAGAAATAGGTTTATGTCACCGTGAAAGCTAGAAGACGATTTATGCGGTTTCGCGGAAGATGCTTAAGCTAAACGTGGCGAGAGTTTGGTCGCTTAGTACCATTTGCGCCTTTCAAGAGTTTTGACAGAATAAACAAATGACGTAAATCATACAACCTTTCCGGGATGAGCATTTTGTACATTTTAAACAGGCATGCATTTAATTAGGTTATAAGCAAGTGAACACAGCGGGTGACACATGAGGTCATGACAACAATACACTCACAGATGGGCACACCTCACTAGTTTTTTATTGCCACGGCGTGCTGAGCTGCCAGGACGACTGGAGCGTCAGTATGAACTGTTCAGAGCACACAAAGACAAAATGGCCATCAAAACCCGGGTAACATTTTGATTGTTCAAAATATCGACGAAGTTGGCACCTCGAGTTCATGTTTTTGGTCTTCGGTTGTTCGTTGGGCTTGGCATTTACGATGTAAATGTTTCGTCACCAGCCGATTAGATTAAACGGTGATGACACTTTGACATCACCTAGTTTGATGATGAGACGTTCACAATCTAAATGTCGAGCTTAACAAAACAACCGAAGACCGAAAACCCAGATGACACTAACGATGCATCTCTTTCGGGTAAGGAACAGAATTCTGCGTGCTTTGCCGAAATCTAGATTGTACCTGCCTCGAGTGAGCTCTCTACAACTGAGGGGGATGAATTTTGGTCATTTGTGGTAGTTCGTAAAGTCATAGTGGTTGTTTGGGTTCGTAAATACTTTGGATTTGATTAGTCTGTCATGTCTATTGTGAGGTTAGTGGCGTTGTGGTTAACACGCTAGTCTCACAAGCATGAGGATCAGAGTGCAGTCAACGATCCGGACAAGGATATGCACTACTGGTGAGTTCTAATAAGAGCTAAACTCGAGCCTAATACCTCCTTTGCAAGTGGACTGACCGAAAGACTTATGTGAATGCGAACACTGCGATCCACTGTGGATGACGTTCGATTTTGAAGTGATCTAAATCCCCGAACCTTCGCCACTAATTACCAGAGAAATTGTAAGCAACGTGGAACATAACCTGAAATCTTTGGTTCCTAGTGTTCTATGGCATTGGTAGTGTCGTTGTCACCGTACTACGAAAAGCTGTGCAGCGTAATACGTTGCTGAAATGGTTGTGTTAAATCGCTGTTGACGATTTAAGATAATTGACACAGTGACGCGTACTACACATTTCAAGTAACGCTCAATTAGACAGTCGAGTTTACGAGACTACCTTCCAAGTCCAAAAAACGTCATAAAAGACGACCGGAAGGAATGGAATTTATACGGTACTGTTTGATAAAATTACAATAAAGATGTTGTCTCACTATGAATGTGAACTAGTCGAATACACAAGTTATCTGACAGGAGGTCGTTCGAAATGGAGTAAACAAAACACGAATCTGCCAACAGTTATCAATCAACGGGATATGAGCTCATAAAAACAATCGTGTGCAGATGAAGGTTGATCCGTGTCAAACAATATCAAGAAGGGAAGTTTCGCTAGATAAGCAATAATAATTATAAAAGGAAGAAAGTAAATACTGTGCAGCTATGGAACAAAATTCGCCACGATCGTTTACTGCACATAACAGGGACTAATAAAGTCAAATTTAAGATCGAATTTTTGCGGACAAAACAAACTCGCCTGAACGACAAACTTACCGCGTGAATTTCAACAGATCCAACAGGCTGTATTCAGATTTTTTCACGATTAATCAAAATACAATTTTGATAAATGGTAGCTCTAAGAAAGCACTTCTCTTCGGCATTACTAACAGATGCTTACTCTCCTGATTTAGCTGTTCAATTTTTGTGATGAACAGTAATGAATATCTGTGTTGTGTTAGAAAGGAATATACGAAATTGATCCTCTCAACAAGTTGTGATCATTAGGTGTTTTCGCTGTTTTCAAAAATAACGTGAGCATCAGATCTCTCTTGCATAATATCCTGCATAACTGTCAAAGTGAGTGTACGAACTAGTAAATGTGGGCTCCCCATGGGTTGACTATGCAAACAAGCCTCTACTGTTTCCAGTAATTGAAAAGAGCCGAATGATAGGCGATTTTTATATCAGATCCGTGTCCTACTGAACCCGGACTCCTCAGGTGTCTGTATTAAACCTTCAAATCAGGTTCAGACAAAGTACACTGACCCAATAACTTCGAAGTTGACTGCACCTTGGAAACACCTTATGCGCTTGTCAGGCTCTAGTTGGCCAACCTCTGATCCTCTGCTAATTCAGGCGCACTCATTCTTTGGTCTCTACACAACTCAATTTCATGATCAGTTGGCAGGCGTGGTACGCACCCACATCTTAGTTTGAGGGACAATTTCTTCGTTGTTCATTGTAGCGTAGAACAATTAACCAACGGAATCTGTGGTAATATTTTCTTCCAGCTTCCTCCTTTCTTCGCCCATCACCTTTTGTTTGTGTAACTGTTTCTTTCTGACAGTCCGTTCGGTGTACTGCGAGCTTCCTTGATTCCCGAGCGCTCAAAATAGTTCCGGAACTTATTACTTTCGAAGCGGGGGTCTTGATCAGTCAATATGCTTCGCGGTATTCCCTGATCTGCAATGATGTGTATCAATACAGTTCTGCACGCAGCGTTTGCAAGCTGATCGGGCATAGTGGCCTCTTCGATCCATCTTGTGAAATGTTCTGTCATGAACATCATGCAGAGTTTGTTACTAGAAACAAACCCATCACACCCACTGATCATAGGTTTCCAGTTTTACTGACCAGTATTGGCTGAGTTGGAAATTCATTGCAGTGGTTCGTGCACTGGCACTGCTAGCACACAAGTTCAACTTGTTCATATCCTCCTTCATTCCAGGAAAATATGCACTTTACATGAGCCTCCCGTGAGTTTGATGGCACACCGTATGAGCTGATGACATTTCATTGCAAGTGTCGATCGGCCGGTATTACGAGTACACTTATTCGTTCTATCGCAATGGATGCGTTATAAGTCCAGCACTATTCAGTCGTGAGTCTGACCGAGGCACTTTGAAAGCTTTTACTTTTAGATGTCTCTCGGCGTCCGGAGCTTGTTCTTTCGGCAAAAGTCAATCAATCACCTGCTGGGTCGCAGTCTCTATCCTCTCTGTTGCTTATAACTTTCTGGGGTTGTTTTCAAGCTTGATACTACCAACTCTGATGACATCTTTATGGACCTCATCCATGCGTTGGGCTCAGGAGAGTACATCGGGAATTAAGTCCTCTTTTCCAGATGCATGGTGAATTGTGGAGTCACACTCTTATAGTCGTAATACCCAACTAGCGAGCTTTCACCGGGGATCCTTTGCCAATTTAATCCGTTCCGAGTGGTGCGTTGTCAGTCTTCACAGGAAAACGTCGGTCAAACAAGAATGGCCTCCATTTTTCTAAAGTCTATACTATCTCCAGTTACTTTATTTCCGTTATCGAATAGTTTAGTTCGACAGGAGTTGGTATTCGACTGGCAGAATCTACAACACCACCCTCTTACTTCAGTACAATTGCGATCCCTACATCAATTGTATCTGTTGTGACAGTGAATATCTACCCAGTCACCGGTAATTTCACAGCCAGTTCTTCCTTCTTCACATCTTAACAAACGCTTGATTGGTTCCTTTTAGCCAATAAAACTGGCACTTTCCTCTCAGTATTTCGCATGATAGGTTTGGGAGATCATTGAAGTTTTTAACAAAGTGGCTACATAAACCACCGTGATAAGGGAACTATTGCAGCCCACTATTTGATACTGACACCGGAGTAGTACAAATCGTCATCAGCTTCCCGGGTAGTGGTTGGATCTCGCCCTGACCGACTTTGTGCTCGAATAACGCTACTGTTTTGCTAGTTGTCACCTTGGTCAGTTGATCCGGAAGCCGGCTTTTTAGATCTTCTGCAACAGAGCTGAAACTTGCATCGTATGTTCTGCCTCACTGGCGTTGTAGATGACGATATCGTCCCCATAGACAACAGTGTTATGTAATCCGTTCACCACCTTCAGCATCAGATGTCTAGATGTAAAAGAGGCATCCGAGAACCTAAATATCATATGTTCAAAACAATATTACTTTCTGTCACAATAAAGATCGTTTTATCGCGGTCCGACTGCTTGATTGAAACCTGCCAATATCCACACCGTAAGTACAGCACTGTAAATATTCTGGCGTTCTGTAGCTTAGTGAACATTCCTGGCACCGCTGGGTCTGTTGCGACTTTATTGCTTGTAATCTTGTTGCGCCATCTAAAGTCGATATGAAACCGAAATTTACCACTGAGCTTCCTCACTAACAAGACGGGGAAGTTGAGGCGGTTACCCTTCCCCTCGGTGATTTCTTTATTCAACATGTCCTTCAATTATCGTTCAATTTCCGGCTGCAGGTGTATTGGAATTCTTCCGGGGCCGAATGGTCGAAATCGCTCTGGCTGAATGGATAGTTCATGTTCGTTCCGGTCACAATACGGGTTCTGTTGCGCAATGACTTTTTCCAGAATTTGCATATCACTTCATTCAGCAACCGACTTGTATCGATCTAAGTTCGTTCTATTCAATTTATCTAACCGTGGGTTTGCGTTTTCACACTTTTGGAAACATACCACACCTCGTTACAAGTTCATTGTGTTTCAAACTATTCACGGCTTCAGAACGGTCAAGAAAATCAGCTCCAA
The DNA here is from genome assembly GCA_008508345.1 of Paragonimus westermani. Lineage (NCBI taxonomy): Eukaryota > Metazoa > Platyhelminthes > Trematoda > Plagiorchiida > Troglotrematidae > Paragonimus > Paragonimus westermani. The sequence goes on from QNGE01006679.1 coordinate 15,900, forward strand.
ATATAATCTGACCTGCGTCGGGAGGAAACAATGAAACGTCGTTTGACTACGTAGTCATCGATTCGGAAGTCATATTCTGCCAGGTCAATAACTTTGAAAGTAAATTCAACGACTGTTCAGACACCCATCACACGCGGCTGAACGACCTTCCCCACCCTTGACCCAATTAATTAGGTCGCTACCTTAGTGTCAATCAAATAGCACTCCGAGCTACCTTTGATTTCCAGATGTCTAAACTACCGTCTTACAGAACGCACTTATCACCAGATTTCCCTTCGCAAACGAAAAACAGGCAGCGAAATATTAATTTAAATACGACTTTCTGCTGGATACTGAGTTAACTCCCTGCCAACGTTCACGTCCTCCGCATATGTAGCTACGATTTTCCTCTTTTTCCTCATTTACAATGCTGCCAATTCCTGAACCATTTTTTCATTCCGATTTGAAAGCCGTCCTGCCCCGTTTGTTTGTCTGTCCTCAAGCCGCCGGAGTTTTCTGTCAGCAACTGTCGAGCTGCGTCAACCGATTCTTCCAACGTCATCTGACATGCGATGAGAGCAATGTTAAGGTGGTCCCGGACTGTTGGTGGCATTCCATTCTAGAAGTGATCGTTCAGCGTGCGTCATTCCGAGTCCCGGTTCAACTGTGATAACGCTCTTGACAACGTTGCCCGCAGTGGCGAAACACAAACGATAGCGTCGTTTCCTGGACCAATCCTGGCACCCTTGAACGGCCGCTCTACTTCGTGGTAGTCGGCAGCGCATCCGAATTCAGCGGCCAGCATCTTCTTCGTAGCGAATCACTCCAGCATCGCAAGTCCCATTCGCGTCGCCTTCGTCCTGCCCTTGAGGAGCATCAGCAAGACCGCCAACTTCCCCCAGTCAGTCCTGACCCCGACCATCTCAGCCACTTCCTTGAAGTCCTCCAGATAACTCCGACTCTTCCCATCTTCGTGCGGTTGTGCCCATGGAAACTTCATCTTCAACATTCTGGTCACGGTGCCAACTTTTGGGACCCAGAAACACGGATGGCAATAGGGAAATCTACATATGTGGTATATGCTGTAACATCACCAACAAAACACTCATTAACACAGAACACAGATTCAGGGATGCCGCGGTTACTGGTACCAATTCCATGTACGGGGAATCCCATTTTATGCCAGGGTGCACTCTGATGTTCACCCTCATAATTTTCCTCAATTATTTCAACACTCTGGTACGTGATCCTGTCTACTAACGAGTAGCATGGTGTGGTCGTTCATTCTTATTAGAGCAGCTGATCTGAGTATTCATCCTTTTATGTTAGTTTAATGTTTCAACATGTCAAGTCATGTAGTTCGGTCCACTGTACTCAGTCTTTTGTGTCTTCACTGATGGCCAAGTTGTCATCAACTTGGTTTTCATATGACGAGATATTTTCTATAAACCAGCGATTTTCTTTTCAGTGGAACCCACGAGACTCAAAAACCTACACACACTGACTCCCTGAATATGACGTTAACTGTAGACCTCAAAGTAGAACTTAATTATATGCGAAAAATTTTGTGCTCTTTTGAATACACGAGGTTAACATATAATTGGAAACTGTGCTTGTCTATATAATTACAAATGTGTTCAATCGTCCCGTCCGGCAGAAGATTTGAAAACGCTTTATTTCAGGTGGAAGCGTACCTGTATGACATTCATATTTATGATATATTTCGGTAACTCAGAGTTGCATTCTGGAATGGGATTACTAAAACGCTTTCTGAATAGTTTCACCGAAAATTTCGCGATCTGATGTTGCGGAGAAATGGCAGTACGTATTGTCGGTCCCAGTGAGATACTCGGCCTATGTGGTTTAGGTGTTCCTTGTAAGGTTAGTGTTTGTTCTTGAAATTTTTGAAACTGCTAAGATGCTCCATTGTTAAAACTAATTTGTGGAGTTCAGTTTATGTGTATCTGAAACACTGACAAATTTTCAATGAGGAAGCAACTCCTGATATCTACTCTAACCGAAGCAGCCACCTCAAAAGGGCACACTTCACTGGATTTTCAGGAGACTAAAGTATTAGAGGAAGCTGAGAATGTTAATGTATGTCTGAATCTCTGGTGGGCGGTTGAAAATGCAGTAACAAACCAGAAGGTAGCTTCGGAGATTTAGTAACAGATAACTGAACGAGAAACTCAGAGGATAGCCCGTGGAGTAGAACCTCAGCCACTACTTATCAAACACAGTTGTCACCCTGTAACATAGAGCACCACGAGTGAGAAGTTGGGAGCGTCTTCCTTCCAACTAAATGATTGTAGTGATCAAGTTAAATGAATACTCAGTTTGATTTTCCACATAGGTGCACCAAGTCTGTGTTTCAATTTAGGCGCCTAAGACGTAGTGTAGTGAGGATGAACAATCGCACCATACTACTCACACCACTACTAGTCAGTAGTGAGGCAGGAGCATGAATTTCGACATCGAAGTAGCCGCAGGAAAATTACAAGAAGCATTGGAGTGCAGTATGACATGAAATAGTTCTTGGTACATAAAGGAATTGAGCATTGGAGTCCGCGGCAGTTGTGACGTTCTGAGACAAGTGTCGTAGGCAGATAAGTGCTTTTGTTTGTAGTCATGTTGAAACGCATAACCCATGTATTGGTTTTCCAAATGAAAAACTCTTGCGCCACCCCTGTTCTTGGTTCACAACGGCGATAAGGGTTCCCTCTGGTGGACCGCTCCAGATTGGGCACTGCCGGATGAAAAACGAGCGTTTTCTGCAAAAAAACGGCTTACTTGATGTAGCTTCAGTAAGTTACTCCTGAGATAGTTATTTCCGCTAGGAAGAATTAGTTGTCTTGAATTATCTTGAGGCTGTTGAAGGACCCCGCATATTGAAATGAAGCCCTCCTTACACGCCTCTAACGTTTTAAGAGCCACCACAGATGATGATGAGTGGAAAACATAATGTCGCGACCCTGTGTTTTACCTTCTCACTAAGACCAATAACTTTCACGAACTAATAATGATGTTTATCTTAAAATACTGTGCACCATTCAACCAAACAGAACACTGAATCTGTCTGAAAGAAACCATCTGAACAATCTGGGGAGTGATCCAAGTGTTGACATGGTTTTCTTGATTATTGACTCACTGTTGAAAGACAGGTTAAAGTCATTTGAGTCTTTTGTGCCCAAGTCACTGTCGAATATAGTGATGTCCCGTTTTTCACCTCCCAGAAAGTAATCAGTGTAACCTGAATGAAGGAGGTGTATTACTTTACATTTGGCCATTTTAATCGGGAGCCAGCTGTCTGTGACCCAGTGGTTCTCTCCAATCGTTAGGAACATTCAAAACAGGCCATAAGGTGGACTTCGACCACACATTCAATACCCTGTTCCACACCAGAAAAGGATGCATCCTAACAATCAGTTCAATCAAACACATCGGTTTGTGTCTGTGTGTCCAGTTTGTTTTGGCGTTCCACTTTTCTTGGCAGTCCAACACGCCGTGATATCAAAAGAACGCTGAGCAACACACATCATTGTACGCAAAGTTGCCGTGATCTCATATGTCTCCTGCTTTGTTTGTTTCCCCACGATCTAGTTACACGTGTGTGTGTGTGTATTCCTGGTGGAGGTGCTGCTTGTGTACCTCCACCCGAAATTCGCATCGCTGGAGACACTGTGAATGGCTGCGGGGATTTTTGCTACTTGGGTAGCAAATTGTTGACAGATCTGTCCGTGGAACGCGAGTTGAGAGCGCGTGTGGCAAAGGCTAGCGCTGCTTTCGGACGTCTTGAAAGGCGTGTCTGGAAGAATCACAGCCTGAAGATGGCCACGAAGTTGTGTGTCTACCGCTCAATGGTGCTGTCTATCCTGCTGTACGGCAGTGAGACGTGGACACTGTATCAGCGGAACGTGA
>QNGE01006680.1:13149-29387 GCA_008508345.1 Paragonimus westermani
CCAGACCTAGACAGGAGAACGATTAGGGTTCTCAACCAAAGCCTTTGGCTCAAAAGCCTGTACCGCAAGGCAGCGGGTGGGTGGCGGTGTACCAGAAATGGTACGTTTTTCAGGAAGAGATGCCAACCATCTTCCAACCCCCAACCTGGAGGACCAGGAGACCGTAGTTTGTCAGACCTCTACCTGTTGGCCTGCCTGGTATGAATAGCTCTATCGAGTTTAGCCCAAAAGGTCATCGAGAAGCGCAAGCCGTCACACCACGACAAGGTCCAGTCTCATAGTGACGGATGGTGTGTTACTGTCCGATTCATTCGTTTACTCGTTCACGAAGACCTTGAGCCTGGCCAGAAGACATTGTAGTCATCGTCAGAGATAGGCATTGTGATTGCCACTTACTTCAATGAAGAGTTCGAATAACGTAGAGTGGCTCACCAAAAAACATAAAAACGGAACAAAGAAGGACAAGCGAAACAACTAGAAAAGGTACGAATGCAGGTATACTACCGACTGCGACACACTGCCATCTCGGATAGCGTCCTTAATCAGCGATTCCAATGACCACCACGGCCACAAGCAGGTAGATGACACCCATCCATTCTAATCAGTGGATCAGTCAGGGCCTTCATATTTCGTGAATACCTCGTTGTTTGACCATCACGCGGCTTCACCCAATACTGGTGAGCTCTATATTATGTCCAGTATGACAAACGCTCGGCGGGCATGCGCAGTACGTGACCAAATCATCGTACGCTGGGTAACGCGATTAGCCGACCAAATGATCATGCATCATATGTGTCGGAATACGCGTCGGCAAACGGCCGCATTGCTCACGCGATTAGTCCACTAGTGGAGGAATTGGTGATCAAACACAGCAAGTCAGTTTACATTTTCACTGCGAACAGGCCACGTTCCCGAACCATAGAGAAAAACAAGCATCATATACCCTCCTTTTCTGTACTTCGAAGGTGCAAAGCACATTCCATACAAACCAACCCGATCGTTCAGCTTGTCCAGCATAGTCCGCATGTCTTCCATAGTAATACAATGCCATCCGCATACTCGGTGTCGGTGTCAGCATAGCACCAGAAAGAAGCACAACACCAAATGTACCTTTCCAAACGTCATCCATGGCCATAGTGAATGGGAGAACGGCGGAGATCGGATAGCCCTGGCGAACTTCACTAGAAGTGGTAGAAGCCCGAGAAAGCTGTTTCCATAGGGGGCGCACAGTAATCTCAGTAGATTCACGTAACCCCATGGAACCTTCTTGCAGAGAAAACAGTTGTAGACAGCGCTACAAACAGTCGACTTAGAGAAAAACTTTAGGTCTAAAAGTATCACGGCCGTCCCTAACCGGAATCGGATAGGGAGCCGGTTTTTTGGAACGCCCTTTGACTTGGAATCCGGTTTTTTTTATTCGAGTGTATACTTCGGGGAACATCGGTACTGCTGTTTGCCAGGTGGGGTTACGTGTGTCTGTGTACCGACAATAAGGCAGAAGAATTTTGCTCTGCCGTGTGGTCTGAGATCTAATTCCCCTGGGTTTCGACCAGAAACAAGAATAAGAGTGGAAACACAGGTGATGTTACGCAAGCTACCTGAAACAACGTATGAGCGCCGACAAGCTTTGACAATGGTCACTGTGACGGATCAGTATGGACGTGAATACTTTCAACCATTACAAAATACAAACGGAAGATTTTCATAATAAACTCACCCTTCCATTATTCACGATAGAAATATTCAGTTGTAACTACCCGAAATAAAACAGCCATTCTGACAAGAAAAATGTGGGGCTGTCGAAATCGCACAAACTCACCAGGATGTTCGATAGCCCCTCATATCATATTGCAGCCGTGTCAAGGGGCGCGTTGGTGGAGTAAAGACGATTCTGCGCCACAGTAATGGAGATCTGAAAACACCAAGCCACTTCCGGCACACGCGAGCAGCGCGGGCACGATCATTCCAACTTAAGTAAAGAAACACCCGCTCCAGAATATGATCAGGGAGATCCATGGACTCATAACAGCAGGTGAAAGTCCATTTTCGTCAAACAAGCTACAGTTAGAATAGAGAGCGAAACAGACCAGGACTGATGTAGAAAATAGGTGATGGCACGTGTCAAGGGTTGCAAAAGACGAGCGAACGTCCAGGATCATACAAACAGTGAAACGCTACCACAGGCAAACGGACTACAAGGCCACGCTAGCGCATACCGTACAGCACACTACCTGGTTTATCGATCGTGAACTTGCACGTCTCAGAAAGACGTACCGACGAAGTGATAGGTCGCTGGTACAATTAATCTGTTTGATACAAACCAACTGAACAAGACAACGGTAGCCGGACATCCGGAACGTGGATGCACAAGAATGGGTCCAGTCTCCAACCAAAGAAGCAAAGCTGGGAGCACAAGTATTAGAAACCATCCCCCTAATTAATACATATGTACATAAATATATATGCATATATATATATATGTATAGGTGACGGCTTAGTGTAAAACGCCGCCTGGAGGTCGGTGTTCCTGAACGGATATTACCCTGTCCCATACAATTACTGACATTCAACCCAGAAAAACGGGTGAGCTAGCTCAACGCCACCGGGCGCAACCTCAGGCTGCAGATTGGGAAATATCCTTCCAGGTAGCAGCCAACTGCGAAATAAGCTGGGTTCTCCCGGCGAATAAGCAGTCGCAGACAATGAGCGGCAGTACCACCAGGGGGTGATGCACTCACGGTTGGCAGCCCGGGCTCGTGTACAAAATGCCACAAGCTCTTTGGCGGTACCACGATATGGCACGTCACCTCGCCAGCGGGCGTACATGGGCTCGAGAGTATGTCGTTCTTCTGGTCTACCGTCCGTACGACAAACCGTTATCACCAATCTCCGTCAACCATAGACAAACCCTTTCACCTTGGTGATTACCAGCTCCGACGGGTACACAAGGTGTGCCTGGTGCCTTGAATGGCTGAACCCCATTCAACGGACGTATGAACCGAACCACTACTGGTCACTGACCCCCAATGGATGGCGAACTCCGTGATTCGCACCGCTGTCTTCTGAACCAAAGGCCTGAGGTGGCCCTCCCCCAAGCAACCCCTTCTCTTCGGCCTTGGTAAACGAGAGTTATTCTGCCCTCACAAGTATGAACCTGTGAACCTACATTCATTGTGGAATTTGTCATGCCACTATCAATCCAACAGCTGAGGCGTCGGCGGCCGGCTTTGCTCCTGTGTCACATTTTACCCCGCCAAAAAAATTTGTTCCCCTTCCCCAGATTTTGTCAAACAACTCCATTTGGTGAGCCCCCCCCCAAATTGGTTTTCGCACATACACAAGAGACTTATCTCGTTTGCCGCTAGCGTCGGAAGTCATAGCCAGAATGATAGCGTGTCAAACACCAACGTTCCTTTACCTGAAAGACACAAGCTCCTACTCACCCCCCTACGGAACAACATTTAAGTTTGTCACGTTGAATTATCCAACACTTATGCAAATATGTCACCATGCAGCTCTTGCGAGTACTTCGAAGAACTTCGCCATCAGTATCTGTCTTGCTGAAACACGGCATTAGGATTCAAGCTCAGTGCCACATCTTCAATCACCGTTAGCCGTTTCATCATGTGGGTACGACGTGCGCGTGACTGGAGACAATGTGGTCCAAGTCACTCAGCAACCAAAACACTGTTGGTCAAACAAATTCATCCTTAAACCTTCCCGAAAGCAGCCCGAACTCATACCTAACTGAATCCCTAATTGGTGATAGCATGATTATTTTCATTGTTGGCACTACTGAAATTTTTTGGTTGCATGTCTGCACCCTCGTTTGTTCGACTGTCTAGGGTCATGATAACAAGAACTTTTGGTTACTTGCAAGCAGGCTGGTCGTGCTCTGATTTTTGTCGAACATCACTTAGAGTTCATTTTCCCAGTCTACTTGAAGTGAAAGCCGCCGTCCACTATTCGGTTTTCTGGTTTAACTGTTGTGGAGAATAGGCACGGTTATAAACGTGAAAACCCTCTAGTTCTCTACAACCTGAGAACTTCTCGTCACCCTACACCAAGATGCTTTAGAGCAATTCTTAACCCCACTGCCTCATTTGCCTTCGAGTTTCGTTGAGGAATCGCTTGTTCTCAAAGAGGAGGCTGCTCGAACTTTGCTGGCACCGTCGAAAGTGAACAGGTCCACAAGAGTTGAGCGACTGTACCGAAAATTTGAGTTATTTCCGATATATCTCGCACGGCAGAAATGGATGGGCAGTTTTTGTAGTAAAACTGAGCTTTTTTTCAAATACGCAGTTTCGATAACAGCCATTCCCCTCCCCACGCCAGAAACTCAAAGCCTTTCTAGGCGATTTCCAACGCCATTCCCTAACCACGGAATCTGAATTCAGGAGTCATCATAAATACATAACAAAAAAGCAGATAACTTGGCTACTTAATCTTCCACTTTTCTCTCTCGGTACCCATAAAGAAACGGAGAGTCAACAAAAATCCTTATGAAAGCTACCAATTGGTATGTTTAAATCAATCAACAACCAAAGGCCACCTGGGTCACTCTACTGTTTGTAACGCGCAACGAAAACCAGCGAGCGCGCGCGAATTGAATTTTAGTTGTGTGACGGGGCGTGCTGCTGTCGGCGCCGTCTTAGCTTTCGTTCGTGTAAGTCGTGTGCATTGCTTACTGGGCCTTCGGCTCATGTAGCTTACTGGGCCTTCGGCTCATGTTTGTTCGTATTGTTTATCATTCTGCTGTTCGAACCCCTACTCCGGGAGAGCGTAGTCCCCTGGTGCGTCCACGTTGCCCGAACGTTGGACCGCGAAGTCACGGGCATCCAGAGTAGAGTCCGCTTGCCTGCATGATACAATTTGGGGACACTGTCAGGATGAAAAAAGAGAATTGCCACGATAAAAAGTGGCAATGAAAAAAACGAGTTGCAAAGTTAATAGAAAAGTGACAGGATGAATCATAGAGGAGTAAGGAAAGAGATAATTGTTAGGATTCAAGAAAAAAATGTCGGGCTGATGATAAATGCAAGAAACCGAAGTTACAGTAAAACGCCAGAGGGCCCAAAAGCACATTATCTAACCTGACAGCATGATAACCATCTGGTTTGTAGAGGGTTCGGAGCACCGGGGACTGTGTAGTACGCAGAGAGGAGATGAGTAGCGTGCAACCGGAACCAGCGAGCGCGAACGAATTGAATTTGAGTCATGCAAAGGGCGTGCTGCGATGGAAATTAACGCGAGAAGAGAAATCTGTCTTCAGACGGCGATAAAATAAGAAATCATTCAACACCGCTCGATAATTCCGCGGTGTCACCCAGGAATGTAAGTCATCAACTTCGATGACAGGGAGCCTCCGGAAAGTTATAAAGATTTGTTTTAGTCGACCGTAAATAGGTTTGTCCTTCATTTGACGCCGAGATCGAAATTAGCGACGGTATGTTTTGTGACGGTATAAATGTAGTATCTTGTGTTTTGTACGTGCTTGGTTCAACAAGAACTCAAGCAGTGAACGCTTGAAATATGATCTTGTGAGTGTGATTGCCGTTGAGTTTACGTGAATGATAGCGTTCCGCTGTATAAAATACAAGCGACGTAAGAGCGAAGGCCGTGGAGTACGACGTGTTTAGTGAGTTCAGTTCACATACTTCCCAGTGCACAGTTCCGGCGATACATGCTGCCAACCACGCTTTAACGTGATTAGGAGAAGTACCGGGTTGGTTGTTAGCTCTTTCACGTCGGAGCACAACCACGACCTAACTGCTTTGCTGTACGATGCACATCCGAGGAATCGTTGGCTGACACACAGTGAAGTGAACGACTTGAGACATTTTTTCGAGTACAACACGCCAACTGCTGAGCTGAAGCAGTATGCTGCGGATGTTTATGGAAAGTACATAACTACCATGGATATTCGCAACATCCGTCATCGGTCGAATCCGCCAGTGATAAGTAAGCGGGTTAGTGTGTACCAATGTAGCAAAAAATCTGCCACAAATCCCGCGTCATATGGATAAAAACGGCGTGCTGTGTGTCATCAGAGACGACAACAATAGGTACGCGCATGTGTTTCGCACGTAGAGAGCACGTGCAGATATTCAGACGGTTCCCTGATGTAGTAAACGTCGATGCCACTCATGTGACCAACCGCCGCAAGTAGGTCCACTATCACTCCACATTCACCGCTGTAGCGTGAAGCTGTATCATTTTCTGGTTACAGACGGCATGGGTCATGGTCGACCCGTGATGTACGCCTATGTACGAAGTGAGAAATACGCATTCCTACGTCATTTGGTCGGAACATTCCGGGGGGGAACACATGCGTGTCAGAACTTTGTGATGGATAAGATGGCGGCCCAAATGCGAGCAGCACGAGTGGTCTTTGGGTGCGACATTATGTTATGTAACTTCCACTTTCGGGATGCTGTGAGGAAACATGTAAGTTCATGTAATAAACCCTATAATCGCCATTCAGACGAATTCCTTCAGAAGCCGGTATTTGTTTCATCGCATGGCTACTTGCAGTAACTCTAAAGAGTCAGTGGTCACCTTTGTCTATTTATTTTGAAGGTTTAACCTGGATGTTGCAGTAATACGGCGAACAGCCCCCAGCTTCATGAACTACCTCTTGTGCAATTGGCTATATATAAAAAGCCAAAGTGGGCCATTCCTGCACAGTCGGATGTTGTTCACTTCGGAAATCGAACAAACAACCGTCTGAGGAATGCGAACGGGCGACTAAAGAAGCGCACTCACCCCAGAGATCAATTAGTCACGGCCGTTAGTAAAATTTGGTCCCACAGCGAGTAGCTAATGCGGGAGTTTGAGATGCAGTGCACCCACGTTTGCAACCGCCTGGAGGTGGTCAGCGTAGACATGTACGTTAAGAATATACTCTCTCGAATGACAACATTCGCCAGTCAGTTGGTGTTGAAGCATCTCAAGGGGCGTGCTCCCTTGCTGCACTTCAAACGGTTGAACGAGTTCAAGGTAATCGTACTCAATGTAACATCAATCGGTAGCTTCGAGTAAGTCGCGATGGCACATAATATACAGTGAAAATCAGTGACGGCGCGTGCGAGTGCAATTTCTATAAGTCCGTGTAGTTACCATGTATTCATATGCTGCCCGTATTCAAAAGCACTTTTATCCATACAGTACGTTGTTGTTAACTATGACCGCATTTGCCGTCGACGATGACTTGCTGAATACAATCTACCCAAGCGCGGCATGTTCTGCTGAGAGGTCACGGTCGCCGGCAGTGATGCATTTCAACTGGATTGCAAAATGTTGCATGATGTAAACCCCCGACAAGAAGCCGCGTTTTCAAGACTATCATAGCTTTCACGCACCAGTCCACTGAAACACCTAAGGCGGCCTTGCCACACACAGACTTCCCCCATCTTCAGTCGAGGAATGCAAAACGGCCAAGATGGGAGAAGAATGTTCACATGGGGGTGCCCTGTGGGTATTGTGGTGACCCGTTAATACGAACGGTTATCGGTGCGATAAGGACCACTTATTTTTCCACGCGGAGTGCATGAATAATGCTGACATATCACACCGCCCCTTCTGTACAGGGCAGTTACAACCCCCTCGTCAGGTAAGTTATGATATCATTAACTACGCATGTTCAGTTGCATCGATCTTAAACACCCCCGACCTCCGACGTTGAAACACAAACAGACAGCGTTTGCAGCTCCACTAATCATTGATGATACCTCTGAAGATGTGTTTCGCGTTGTTCCCCCACGCAAGCGGGTCCAAGTGAAAGTGTTGGCCAATGACTACACGGACGTCACTGGCAACGGTAAGTGATACTCCACTTAACATGTTGCATACCGTTTAACTGTAGACCAGCATGCATAAGAGGAGGACTTTTACTGAAGTGGAACCGAAAGCAAGGAGGCTTCCGAATTTTGACGGAATATTTCAAAAGATGAAGGCATGTACATATAATAAACGTATTCTCACAATTCAGTATCGTTTTCACGTCGTGACCGTAGGTTCGTGACGTTGTAAATATAGGGTGCACGTAGGCTGACCGTCGAACGGGTCACCCCTGATGGCTTCTTGCGGTACAATGCTTCACCTCTCGTTTATCCTCTTTGCTTTTCTGAAAACATGAAATTCCTCTACTCGGTGGTCATGTAACTGACCAAACTTGCCGATTTCTTTGTTACCATAGTGCCAAAGCAACTTACGACCAATTTCGGTGAGCAGTATATACTCTAAGCACATCCCGCTGACTTTCGTCCGCATTATTTTTAGAAGTCATCAGCTGCAGCCTTATCCACTTAACCACGGCGCCTCCGAATTTCAGTGGTTTCCAGTCACACGTGGAGATGATCATAAACATTCAAACTTATCAACTGTCGGTACCAACTTCAGGGACTATCGAACGCAATAGTCAAAAAATTATCTACACCTCACACGGTGCACGCTTATTAATCATTCGTTGGTAATTCCTTTCATCTGCCAGATCACAAGACTTCAGCTATCTCGTCGAACTATTTCGCTATTAAATTAGCGCAACTCCTTGGCCTCCTTGATAAACATCTTTCACGCATTAAAACAAAAAGAATTCTCGCGACACAATAGGCATATTTTATACTCTTCTATATATTCGGTCCACAGTCACTCACATGATATTCCGAACCCACGTATTAACGGTATACCAACGACAGCGTTCACTTCCTGCTGATAAAATTCAGCCGGCGATCGCGCACGTGTTGAAGTTGCGTTGTGTAAAGTGGCGTGCTGCTCCGCACTCTGTGCCGTGTAAGTTGGCGTGTGCATGGCTTACTGAGCCTCCGGCTCATGCTTGTTTGTATTTTTCCCTTTTCAGGACTGCTGCTCAAACCCCTACTCCAGAGAAACGCTGTTCCACGGTGTCTCTATATTGCTCCAGATTCGGGCCACAAGTGCTACGGACAGACAGATTGGGAGCGGCTGGTCTGCATGTTACAGTGTAACGTGCTGCCGGAACCAACAAGCACGTTCGGGTTGAATTTGAATTGCGTAACGGAGCGTGATGGCGGTGCTTTCGACAGCGTTCCGGTTTTCGTTCGTGTAAGTCGTGTGCATTGCTTACTAGGCCTTTAGCTCATGATGTTGTTGAAACTCCTACTACGTTGTTCTCCAGTGAGTCCACATCACCTCAAAGTTGGTCCGCGAATGCTTCGAACAGTCAAAATAAGAAGGGACAGCTCGCATTTCACATTATTTTGAATCTTCTTATGGTTGTGCTGTTGTGGTGCTTGATCAGGTCAAATTACCTACGACGACTGTCAGTTTCCATTGTTTTTACTTGTGGGCCCTGAGCAGCCCAATGTGCTACAAAAATATCATTCTAGGGAACCGCGTATTAATGGTCATAAGAATCGCTGTCTAGTGTAGCGTGCTTATCGGCTTGATATGCAGTCACTGTTGCCGCTGGTGCTGCCTCGCGCATTCCAGACCACGATGGTTCGACCAACTGCTAGAATCCACGGATAGAAAAAATATATGGTACGTATTTTAAATATTACGAGGCATACGGAAGAGTGAAAATAAAAGAATGGAAAGGACGGAGCGGAAGACAGAAACAAAGGCAAACACACGGCCCCTTTTATCGCTTTGTCGAGCTTACCCAGAAAACATCGTTGATCAACGCTGACCAAGTCCGTGCATGGATTCACTTATCATCGTAGATAACACAACTTCTGCTGGCAACTTGTTCCCATCGTTCTCTGTTCTGGAAAGGAAAATTGTGCCCAAATGCCTTTGCTGACATGAATTTACGAGGTTCCCGTCATACCGGTGAAGCGCCGGCTGCCACTGCGAACAAGCAGCTTACGACTGGTGTCACTCAAAACCTTTAGAAGTTAAGGAACCTCAACCGATTCCTTATGTTTACGAACTGTTTCGAAAAACAGTAAACCAAAATGACACTCTGATGGGATAGCACGTACCTTTTAGCTCCACAACCGAATTCGTATGTCGGCGCTGTGGTTTTCCTGGCACCTTCTCAACCAACGAAAGACACGGATCTTCGGCTTATACGCAGTACTCAAGACATGGAGGCACGTACACTTTGAACCAAGGTACTAGGACTCCTGCACCCCTAGAAGCTACATTCTTCCTGAGCAGAAACTATACTCTGTTGACCTATTGGGCAGCAGCTGTGGTTCTAGTGAAAGGTGTAAATTTCACCCAAATCTACGTCCCATTCTCCTATCTTCAATTTCTTCTGAAGCACCGCGAAATTTCCCGGTTTCCCGAGGTGTCTAAAGGGAACTTCTTTTTTCACCTTCAACAGTTTTCTGCATTTCGTCAATTTTTGATGACATTTCTAACGCTACTGTCAACTGATGGATTCTATCTAGGTCCGCCTTCGTGACAATTTTGTTTGAACGGCCAGGTTGTCGAACGTCGTCCGCAAAAACTTAGCGGTTGCGAGACGGACGAAGTACTAAACCGTTTACGTAATTTGGTGTTGGTAAAGACCCCAGAGCAGACCTTTCAAAACTTCCGTTCTTACAATTTTTAAACTTGATCGAGCACCATCTACCTGAAAGTTAAACTGTCTATCCTGAGTACAGGCGCTTTTCCGGTTCAAAATCCCTGAAGGCAGGTTCAGCTTCTCCAACTTCTCTTATTGACGTTTGTTGTCCTACTCATATGTTTTCCAATGTCCAAGAAGAATACTTCAAACCTTTCATCTCTACGAAACTCTCCGTGGGTTCATGAAGAAACGATATCGCTCTTGTTTCACAAGGTCGTTTCTTCACAAACTCATACCGTTAGGCTAACAATAGGCGGTGCTTAGTGAAACTGTTAGTAGTCTTTTCCTTTTCCAACAGCTTCACTTAGATGGACGTGACAGGAACAAGCGTATTATGTTGAGTTTCCCCTCGCTACCTTCTATAAACAGCCTGTTAACCGCAGCTGCCTCCAATCCTGCAGCAATTCAGCCCTTTCTAAATGAACGCTAGACAACCAAGATGGTGGCTCGATTAAGGCGTCGGCCAGACATCAACACCGCCGAAGGTGCATCGCTGGCTTCTCCACCCCGTGAATATCCATCTTCGCAAGTCGTCTTCTCATCTGCTTCTGGGTGGTAACCACACCTGTCATTACCGGTATATCTGCATTATCAGGTAGTTCCTGAGTGTTTCCCTTTTCGGTGGTGCACAGCCTTTTTAAAAGACAGGGGAGACTATTATTGTTTTCCGCTCAACTCGATCTACATAACCATTTAGCTTTTAACACAGCCCACCGAAGAACTTATTAACTTCTCGTACTGGACGTGGTTTTTGATCCCAGACGTATGTGACTGTACATGCAATGTTTAATCTTCTCGCAAAGTCTGTGGATATGCTGGATTCGCGATAGTCTTGTTTGTAAACAACGAGCGTCCACAGATTCTGAGCCCATTCGATCGACCGATTCGGATCCAAATGGGAAGGCGGTCATGTTGGCGAGTTTCTTATTAATAGGGAGCTAATGTTCAATGACAATATGATAAGCAAAATAGTGAAAGACGACAACAAACCTCGTTAGTAAATCCACCACTAATAAAAGTTCCGAGATTAGCTTTTCGTGTAACTATAATCAAATGTAACAGACACGTATTGGCGAAGTGGTCGAGCGTAAATGGAACCAGCGTACATATAAACAAAGGTCCGGTAATGAAAAGTAAGGAGGAAAAACTATACGAAAACAAATTTCTACGAGCAAATAATATCACGATTTGATGATACATCAAGATCAACGTTCACGGGGGAAATGGTCTGTGACGCGCGTAACTTGATTGGTAGTGCCAGGCTGCGAGGAAGGCTGGTAATCAGTATGAAGAATTCCAGCGTGAAGAAAGAAACTAATGAGAAGGGAACAAATTGGGCAGGAAACGTGGGCATCAACGTTCAATCAACACATAACAATCATCAAACACTAACGCAAGCAGTTACTTTAGCAGTGGTTACACTATACCCCAAGGTTCTTTTTTGCACATTATGTTCAATCTCGTTCGTAATTCAGTTCACATTTCTTCTGAATGGAACCGGCTGACTTTTAGGCCCTCCTGTACTCCAGGTAACGATGATGTTCAACGGTAAGTTGAAAACTTTTCCAGGCGACTGGCTTTGTAGCCTGGGTATCACTTGCCTGTATTCTTCGTCCTGAACATATTCCTCGCCGTTCTAACCCATCCACCGGTGTACGTGCTTCAACCAGCCTCAAAAGTTTACCTCTCACCGAGTTCCAGGAGTGTTGAATATCAACTACTTCTGCATTAAATATCCCAAGCATGAAGCCTGCTGCATTATTTTGGTCGTTTGTTGTGATTTTCCTGTAATTATCGGGGGTTGGACCAGCCATCTGCTATTAGCAACCGTGAAATTTCTGTGTCCACTCTAACTTAAATGAGCATATGCCTGAGAGACAATTACTTCATCAAAACAACTGATGATAACTAGACCCAACTAGTCTGGTACTTGCCCAACCCTCCACACAGTATGCCGTTTACTATTCTGAATTAGAGTCCTACCCTGAAGAAACGATGGCAACCTCTCGAAAAATAATTCTTAGGTGAATGTTTGGCCCTCCAGTCGACATCCGGAGCATTGAAATCATCAAGAAAGGACCCGGCCGCTCGGGGTTTTTGGTTAGGTAGGAAACACTACAGACTTGGCATTCTCCTTTGCTGTGATCAGTGGGCTTGGTATATGCTTACCATTAGCACGGTCGCCAGAGGTGCTGCTAAAGTGGTTACCTGTGTTGGTAATAGAGTTTGACTATTGTTGTGATATATAAAAGGTCGCTGACCACGCTGCCTATCTTTATTTACTCCCTCCTCCTTGATCCATTTTTCTACATTCAAAATGTTCTCGATAGGGATTGCGAACCCACATTGCAAATATTGATACCACCATTCGTATTGCGCGCGCGACAAACCATTCTCCCGCGAACGATAATCTTGATGTACTAATAAGCCTTGATATCGTGAAGTTTCGGACAACTGTTCTCGCGCATTTCTCCTTCTCTTGCTTCCCATTACTAAACTTTTGATCGTGCGCACCTTGGTTTCTTTTGCGCTTGATAGCTCCGCGATTACGGGATCGTTGCATGTGGTCGTATCCACATGAACCGTTAGTACTAGGACTTGTACCTTCACTGGATTCGGCATGCTATTAGTTTCTTCTATTTAGTTTATAGTCTCACACCTTGGCATCTTGTCAGTAAGAACTCACCCTTACGACCTCATTCATTTTCTGATCCGAATCGGTTGCCCACCAGGCTCGAAATGTATAGATGCCCACCGCATTACAGACGCGAATATTCTAGATCCAGCCTGGTCGCATGCGCTGCAAGTAGACTACGCGTAGTTCAAAGAGCCACTAGACAAGAATATCGGCGCTAATACAGCGTAGGTTTCCACCTGACTGTTAGGAGCAATTGATTCTCCACTCAACTTTGGTTTAAACCGATCTGCCGTTATCAATAAATTTGTCTTTCATTACGATTACCATGGCACCCTAGAGGATAGAATCTCGATGCATCCGCCTCTGTCCTGAATTACTTCGCCTCGGCTACTCTGAAGGCAGGACCTTCCACATCCGCTCGAGGCACTTCCTATCCATTCTCCCTACCGCACGCGTTGTTATAAGTGGCCCACAACTTGCTGTCTTCTCGTGATGGAGGTGCTCGGAATGTTCTAGAGAGGTAGAGATCCGCACCCGGACGCTATGTCCGAGTGCTCATTTCGTCTTTTGGATCGCCCATCACCCTCCTTTTAAGCTTAGTCCAACTTTGCGAAGGACCCTCTACTGTTGTGCGCAAATGGTTACTGGTTCCATTCTCGGTGATACCCTGCCTTGTGATGGCGCTCAACAAACGTGACACAAGCAGGTTTTCGGGTGCTCTATCCGTGACCATCTTTCAGCCGGCATTAGGCCGGCTGGATGGTGGCCTATCATTGCACAAGCATAAAAAGCCGGTGTTCCAAGGAAGTTCATTTATCGTCGGTCCGAAAGCCGTTCGTTGTGTCTCATTCCACTCTACAGAGTCATCTGCAGCCATTGCAATCTCGTTCTATTTCACCATGCTGAATCTTTTGCCGCCAAGAGAAACCTGGCCTTGTGACCTGGGGTTGTGTACTCCATCACCGGTGATCCTTGCCCTAGGCAATGCCCCCCCGTATCATCCTAGCTCCAGGACCTTATTGATATCCACATTTTCAGGAGTATTAAGCGGTCTCAATAAGCTAAACGAGTGTTGCCCAGTTAGGCGACCATTATTTTGACCTGCTCTGTAGGATGGCGCTTCTTATCTCCGACCACTACGTTGCGGTCTTTTTGAGAGACTATGTCACTTGTCTTGCCAAGTCCCAAGAATGCCACTGTAAACGAGCCTTCGCCAGTTTTCACAGTCTCTAAAGTAGCAGCTTGATCTTCCACTTTTTTGCTTAGGTCCGTGAGACTTGTTTTACTACTTTAAATATTCCTCGCTTGAATTGCACTCCAAGGAATTCTCAGCTTTTCCCGAGCAAGCGAATTCTTTACGCATGAACTCAATAATTTGACAGTTCACTCGTGCATCCTTGACGGTATAGCCGTCACCCTTCGATGTTACATCCTATACGGAGCCGCCCTACCTAATCGCACCGGAATCATTATCGTATGTACTAATAGCTGACATTTAGCCTGGGCCAGACGTCAGTAAAATCTCCAACTTGTCCTCAAAGCCATTTCATTTCATGGTGGCACGCACACGTACAACAGACCCTTTTCGAAATGCGAATTTTGGAGCACGACGCGAGCTATCACCCCAAGTTTACTGCACATGCGGTGGTACAATCCACTGCGTGTATCTCAGAGAACTCTACAACCGCAACACTTGTGGGCAAATGCATGTCCCACTGTGATATTTAGGTGATTCTCCACCTGCAGCAACGAGCTGCCCTGTCTTTTCATTGACACCCAATAACCCCGCTTTCGTTCCCCTCATATTTAAACGTCGCTGATTTCAAATTGGTGAGATTCATACGAACAGAGTGGAAATTGGTGAAAAACATCCGAAGAAGCCGGTCCATACAAGCAGAGGTATGCAATTTCAGAGATTAGTACATGGGTCCGACATTGCAGGCCCAAAGTACCCAGATTCGACCAACTTGTTTCTATTGAAAACCGGCCACCGTCCGTAGATCTGAAGGGTAATCGGTGAAAACAGACTGCAGAACTGATCTTGGTGAGTACAGTAAATAAGAACAGTTTGGTGAAACACACGAATCTAAATATCTCCTAAGTAGGCGAGTAAATAAATTGTTGCAGGTACAACTAACGACCGCAAATAAAAAGGTCCTCCCAGTGGCCAGAAGGTAATGGACGGAGCTTGTAAAGCCACGACCTCGTCGCCTACTATCAGCCGCTAAGACGAAGAACTGCTTAGCAAGACCTATGTATGTGCGGGTTCTACGAACGTCGCCAAATTGGTCACGAGCCTAAGGCACATCTCACACGCGTCCTGTCGTCAGGTTCCTAATCTCTAACCGCCTGAGCTTCGGACAATCCACGGGGAATTCACTCTGAAAGTAAGATGTGTCGCTCTTGTATATTACTACAAATGCCAAAACAGAGGAAGATCGCCAGTCGACTTCAAATAAACAAGAGTCTAACAGTGCTTCAAAACGGTCTGTTGAAGTGCAGGTGACAACCTCGGATGGAAGGTCGTTCCAACGGTTAATGGCCATATAAGAGACTATTGATCAAGGAAGGTTCGAGAACGCAACCTCCTAGTATGCCGTTGTCGGCCGTCACCATTCATTACCACGAAGAACTGTTCTACCAGATCCACCTTGAGGAAAATTGCGTGAGAATTAAACCACCGTGGAGTCGTCGAAGTTCAAGCGTACACAAATCAAGAATTTTAAGTCGAGACTCGCATGGGACATTTTACAAGCTAGTGGCTTGTTCGGTAGCTGCGCGCTGGACACGCCCAACAGCGAGTATGTCTTTCTTCAGGTTGGTATGCAGAATCCGATCAGTATACTCCGAGAGCTGTCTTATTTAAACTCAGTACTACGGTTGAAACACTTTCTTGTCTATGCGGGGATAAGTGCCCTTAATCACCCTAAGAGCGGCAAATCCGCCACCTCGTCATGGTGCAGGAAGGGCGAGCTAGACGACAGCCAGATGCCCAGATCTTTCTTCAGACGGACCTTCGTAACGTCTGCCACGTTAAACACACTA
>QNGE01006681.1:12906-29385 GCA_008508345.1 Paragonimus westermani
GCATTAGTGTGAACCACTGGTGTATTGCTGTCTATGTTGGTGATGATGACACGGCCGCTGAAACCAAGTGACGTAACGTGCAGGTTACTCTGCAGTCAAAACTGCTCCACAGTTGGAATGTGTTCATCCCGGAACGCACTACACGATTCTGTGTTCGCAGCCTCAAAGTCTCACTCAACTAGCACATACATGACAGTCAACCTGCGTCACAAGTTTACTAACCGCCAATCCAACCCAATCCCAAGGAACATCAAGTGTGCTTATCTGACGGAATGTCGTTTCAGTGTGTGTGCATCGTCTCAGTGGTCTCTGATGATGTGATCGCACATCAGCAGCTTCACCGACACTTATTCAATTTAATTCTACCCACCTTTTCTTCAAACCCATGAACTAAGCAATACAATCTTCCCTAACCGATAGGGAGAGAGTAACGCACAAGTCTAAATCGTTTCCCCTATTCTGGCACACATGATCCTGCAGTGTAAAATGAGGGACAGTTAGAGGCCAAAACTGGTCTCGTCATTTTCTAGAGTGCTTGGACCTGGAATCCAACTCGAAAACTTTCCTCTGGACCAGTGAATGTCTGGTCTACAGATGGGGCTGTACAATGACGCCAGAAATAGAGCCAACTCGCGAATTTAAGTGACACTTCGGCGTATGTCCGTTAATACGTGTGCCGAGGAAGCTCTTAGTCCTGTTGACCGATTTGATATAACAGACAGTCAGTTATGTGACCAACACTTGTTCGTCTTAAGTACTGTTGTGAGCCACTTTATAGTATTCATCAACCGAAACCGGTGTTACAACAGTCGATCTAATTCCAACATCTAATTCCAACATTATGTTACTAATGAGTAGTTGGACAGATTTGGTGATTTCGACGAGACACAACCGTGAAAACTTCGGCTGTTAAACGGGTGCAAATGTGAAATTCCCGAGCTCCCAGTCTAGTTCCACAGTCCACCTGGGCGTGTTACCCAGACAAAATCATCACTAGACTTATAAAAATCACGCAGATGTTACAGTGATCCGGGGTTTAGAAAAAACTCAATTTTAACTTGGCGGTACTATATGGGCTGAGTGGTTAAGACACTTCTAGCATGTAACGGACTTCAAAAGTGAAATTTCCAAAACATGGCATGGCTTCGTAGTCCAATTGGTAGAGCGCTTGCCACGTTTGGGCATACTGATTCTGTCGCTGTTTCGAATCCGAGCTCATCGAATATGTTGTGTCTGCTTGCAAACCTACACAAACGACGTGGGCTATACAAACTGATAGGTTTTATTGAAAACTCAGGGGTATGGTCCAGGTAAAAGAAGGTGGAATTGGTTGCCATCGGGTTCACAGCAAGCGTGGGGCAAATATGGCTCGATTATTCTGTCTTCGGTGCGGTCATAATAACTTCATCAAAATTAGTTCACAACCAACTTTGACCACTGCTGACACAGACGCTATTCGATTATCTGAACCAAACTTGTGTGGGCAGAATCAAATCTGCCCAGTGACTCACCAGATGGCTAAATATGCCGTTAGCATCTCACTGACTTTTACGAAAAGAATTACATCCAACTCATGTACGATCAGAGCCACTAAACAGACGAGTACGTAACGAATTCACAATTTTTCAGCCGTGCAAATAATTCCGAGCAGTCAATCAAATATTCACATTTTGTCATACGTTTTCGCCAACTGACATTATAGGTTTACAGCTACATAATTCTAAACTGCTCTATAAGAGTGAACAAGAAGTATCGTCAGGTCCACTCTGGATCCGCCTGGGTCGAGGTGACAATGAAGCTTATACGGTCATCATCCCTCAGTCAGTTTCACTCAAACATATCCCGCAACTTGCTTCGGTTTCAATCAGTAACTCGTGTACATTTTGCGAATGTGATATACGATTAGCTAATAAGTGTACAAATAAACATCACCCACATTTCAACCGTCCCAAGCGTAGAGATCATCGTTCAGGCGTGCCAAAATGTAGTTCATTGATTGATGGTCTGCCAACAAACGTATCGGTTTTCTGGCCCCCAATTAACTGACACCAATGTTTGAGAGTTGTCGTGTGTACGGGTGCACCCTTTCAGAAACGGAATGCAAAACCTAACAAATAATGAACTCAACCAACTGACGCACACTTGGGCGATTTTCTACATCTGGTCTCGTCTGATTTGTTGCTCGACAAACGGAAACGCTTGCCTGAAAAACCGTGTGTAGTAACACACTAACCAAGTGTATTTTACACATCACAGCTTGAGTAGCACCTTATAGAGATTAGCATTCCAGTCATTCTGCGGATTATTTTAACCAACGCCATTTGTCAGCTGCAAGTGATTTTGCCCTGCCATGCATTCACCGACATGATCTTTGAACTTGTCCAGATGAAGGCTGCTAAACCCTCATGCAAGCATTCACCAATCACATCTGAAGGCTTCAATGTGGGCTGACTGTGATAGCAAGCTGTTCACAAACAGGATATGTTGTTTCACGTGTAAGCAAAATGGTACTGAAAAGCGTTGTATGCACACGGTATGGTGGACTGCAACGAGCCTCCAAATTGAACGAGAGGAGCGGGTGGTTACTGTAAAATGCGGTTGATGTACACGAAAGAGTTATCAAATTTCCGTCGAGTGTTCCAACTACATATAACCGCATGAAAGAAAAGGAAGGATTCAACGGAATTAGTTGTCAAAAAGCCCATGGACTGGGGACAACGTGGCATGTTTGGCTATTTTGTCAAGGCTGAACGGAAGTGAGTATGCCATCCACCATAATCCATTGAGTATTGCATTGTTCATTCGAAAACAAAATGACTGTCACAGATAGGACATTTCATACTAACATTGACGCTTGTTAACTGAGCGAAAGCCATACGCATCTCTGTTGTGCACAAACTATCAAACGTCAATATCTCAACCAAATCAACGCAAACTGAAACGTTCCGTGATCCACAATGATATTGTCAAAATTGGTCATAGTGTAGCGCAAAGGCGTCCAGCAAAGCATAATCTTCATTGTCCAATACACTAGTTATTATGCCACACGCGCGCTCGCGTTTATTAGTCATCATTCCGGACCACAACACCCCCAGGTTTCCGCTCACGCATCGCGCGCACATCTGCCCGGATTGTGTGCGTGATCGGCACCGTCTATCGAGGGGTTTTCCGCCTGCCATTCTTCGCCTATTGCTCCGATTTCGTTGACCAGTGACTCGTCCGGTTGCTCTTGTTCTTCCCAATCTATCTCCACTGGCCTCTGAGCGTAGTCCACGACAGTTTTGCGATACTCTTACGAATGTTGGAATAATCGCGCCTCCGATTTCGCCGTCCCTACTATTTTCCCTGCCATGTCTCGCCCGTTAGTCCGAACTACTCGAGCGATGACTCATCCGGTCGCCCCTGCCGTCCTCGATCTGCTCGTTGCAGGGTTTTGGACGCGCCTCTCCCGCGTCGAGGTGCTCCACCAAGTGTTGGAACACCCACACCTCCGGCCTGAGTACCCACCACAATAGTTTCACTCAAGTAACTACTTCATCCTCTCCAGTTTCCACCTAGTCTACATGAATGTTCAACGTGGGAGAACAATTCACGTTGTAGAACTAAGTGGTTCCTCGTCACCTCGTGTAGGCACTACGCAGTTATTAAAGTCTGCCTAATGTCAAGATGTGTTCACTTCTGACACCTTCACTAACGTTTCCGAAAATGCAAGAGATGCGCCTAAAGTAATGTACAAATAATGTAGGGAAACAAACACAGCGAATGAAACCAGACATTAAAATTTGATGAGATGACCATTTTAAGGTGCAGTCTAACATTTCCGCCAAGTTGACTGGGTCGTTATCGTGAAAATTGTTTTCCACAGTTAGGCCTGGTGAGTTTCACTGTGTTAATCCGGTGGCCACGTTGAAACGGTGTATGTTCGGTCCATTGCGTGAATTGCACTGCAAACCGTCAGGATGGACGAAACTAAATTCGTAGGTTGCCAGACATGTCAACTGAAAGTATACTTCTCCAACAGACTGATCAATTAAAGATGGTTGTTGGGAGGATTTGACGGTGGACTCATAAAAACTGGCAAGTTAATGAGAAATGCGAGAGACCAGATGGAGATGGAATTCGTTGATGAGGACGTCCTTGTTTGGAGGGCACTTTTGGAAGGAATCAATATGAGGGTTGATTAGATACATATAGAGACTGATGTATGATCCGGTGGAACCGGTAATCCGAGGGTACATGAGACTAGGGCTGATCCGAATTTGTTTACAGCTCTCCTCATCTGACGTATTTCCAATATGTTAGCGACTTGATCATTTCTAGAGGCCACTCAGAACAGTGCCTTCGATAAGCGATTTCGGTTTCACTGTTCGGTTTCAGTGCGCTTGGCCATGGAAACCGTACGATTCACCCTGATCTGCAATGGGGATATTACTTGTTTCAGCATTCTCGTCCAACCATGCTCTGAAAGCATTTGCCCGAATCTTTAAGAATCTCGCGAGTCGACGTAGCTTCCTATTGAAATGCTACGGAAGTTTGGAAGTGGACCACTCTCAGGGCCGAAATGTGGTCACACCAGATAAAAATCTGAAATACTCCACCAGGGGAAGTTCAGCAAATCATCTGCTACATGCTCGGTAGAAAACCTGGTAGTTCTGATGGTGGGGAACAGTGGTGGTGTTGTTCGTAGCTTGGGTTGATGGTTTTGGTATTGATATGTTCGGCGAGCTTGGCATTTAGGTTGGAAACGTTCATCACGCACTGATGATGTCACCACGTTTGGTGACGAAACGTTTGCAACCCAAATGACAAGCTCGGCGAACATAACAACACCGATAACCTAGTATCCCAGTGAAGTGAATGAAATGTTGTTGTTCGTCGGCGTAACCACGATTCAGGCGAGCGACTTTGTACCAATATACCCCGCTCAACATTTCGACGTCCGGAGAGTTCACCACGTCGACTGATTTAGACCTGAAACTTTCAGATCGTCATACAGAATATGACATGTGACGTGTTGCCAAATGGAAGACGAGCGGCATCTGATAGAGAAATCCAAAATAGAACCCACGGAAGAGTGTGGTCGTATATTTTAATTCCTGAAATGTGTGTTCCGGCGACTTGACTTCTAACATGAAAGCATTTCGTGACCAAGTATAGCGACTTCGTAGCCACCAGTTCATGCCGGTATGCTGCAACTTGCCACGCATCTCACCATTATTTCCAACCTTCAACCGTACTTACGGCTGCGATCGCTCGGACTGTCGTTCGTCCTGATACTGGTCCACAAAATTGCAGAGTGATAAATACGTGCCAATATAAGACGAAAGAATGACGAGAGGTAACAAACAAACAGAATCAATTAAGTTTCGCGAAACGGAATTGTCAACGAGTATGCGAATACAGGTCGGTCACTGACCGAGGCACAATGCCATGTCAGAGTGTGTTTTCACCCAAGAGTGGAAATGCTCGTGAACTCACAAACTAGGTAGACAGTGCCCACCAACCTTGCGGAGGTGAACGACCGAGGCTTCCATAGCCCGCCGTCTGGCCGCTGTGCAGTCCCCTTTAACCAACAGCCGCCACAGTGAACAATGCGTGATGCGGCAGAAGTTCCATCAGCATATAGAGTGCAGGACTGTGCACTTTCACCCTCTCAGTCATGGGTCGCGAACTTGCACGTTCCCCAAATAAGTTTGCGTGCTATCGGCAGAAGAACGACATGTGCAATATTGTCCACCAACTTACTATCAGTCAGCCCTCTACCATCCAGATGCTCCACTTCGATCTCATCAGAATACGTGGCCCACGGTAAATAAGCTTGAATGAGATTTGGTTATATATTTATGACCAGGATGAACCAGGCAATTCAACAGTGCGCTCAAGCACTTTTATCCACACAAAACCATCGACTCGGCAATCGTGGAAGAAGCTTCGTTGTTGGACCGATATGGCCCATCTGCTTTCGAAACACCTAGACTTCATCTGATTTAAGGAAAGTTACTCGGCCGGAAATGGCTTCTCAACAGAATTGTCGACCAAATATCCACTGCTTTTAAAGAGTCAAGCGTTGCAATTTCTGGGTAACAAGGAGGTAGCCAGAATTAAGTTGAACACCCAGGAGCTCAGCGTTCATAGGGCACTCGTTGAGGCATCACGGTTAATATGGATTCCGGTTACACAGTTGACAATGCTAGTAGCCAATTTTCTCGTTTGATTGTTCTCTCAAGCAGCTGCTTAAAATACTCGTAACAAATTGCCCTCGATTCTGCTTCCCGTTTTGTAATCCACCGATTACGAATAGCTGAAAACAAACTATTCGCCAAACCATTGTTAGTTTTAGCGTACTACTTTCCATATTAATGTGGGCACATCGAATTTTCGGGTCAATATTGAAAAATATACCTCAAACAACAACAACAAGCTTGTTGCCGCCAGTTGCTAGCCCGATTGTAGGTGGCATGTATGTAAAAATCTTTGTGAGAGGACCATTATTCTCCCTATCCCGATAAGGGGCGTTTCTGAGTGGGCCGGACAAGTGAGTTCGGAAATCTGGACAAACCCATCAAATGCATTTGAATGCATGATATACAGGCAGGGTGTGATAAACAGTCTATGGTATCCTATTGTCCTCTTCCAGGCGGCTGAGCAAAACACGAATAATGTCGGTACACCAGATTGAACACTCCGGCATAAATCAGATCCAATTTCACATGAACGCCAATGTGATACAAAGGTCTCGACAACAGGGAAGTGCCCCGCCTTCCAAATGTCTCCCTAAATACAGCAATTTCATAAAGACAAATGGGGCTGTTGACTGAACGTCCTTGTTAGTCTGGCAAACAGAGTAGCTGTCCACGGATTGTGAGCAATTGTGACCAGCAAAGGTTTATCACTAAAAGAACTCAGCAGTGCGTTACCAGTCTGATGTCAATATGGTCGGTGAACTGCTATGGACACAGACATAGAAACTGGATCGGCCTCGTTCACCCAGGTTATTTCTTCTTCACGTTAGCTGACCAATAAGATTAGTAGACGTCATGGCTACGTAGTCAATATCGACCGTGTGGAAATTAACAAGCAAAATAAGATTCGAGATCGACGGATGTGACGATCACCTAAAACATTCAACAATTCTGCGGCAGAAGTTTAGGTTGATATGTATTTCATTTCTGATGTGCAAGTTACTGTGTGCATGCGATGAGGAGGAACAGACAAGTTCTTCGCACAGTTTTATGTAACTTGTGCATCAAATCGTTCGTTCATGACAAATACTCTTTATTGTGGAACACGTTAATCCAAACGGGCAAGTACATCTGTAAACATTTTCACCGAATATTTTCGGTAGTTGGTTTCCTGTTAATTCCAATAACGGTAAAGACCCAGTCGCAAAATTCTCGGTGGAGTCACAAGAGCGGGAAAAGTTGGCTGTGTGATTGCATACGGCAAATCACTAGAGTCTACTGAGGTTAACGGCGCAGTATACGAAACGGTTGCCTGATAATAACTTGGCATGAGTTCATAATTCGGCCGTGGGATGGACACACGCCAATGAAGAGATTTGAAAGACGACCATTGGAGAGAGCTGGTTAAAATCCACGAGGATACGAGTACCTCGATCGAATGTGAGTTGTGTCCAATTAGTCTGTTTCTACTTATTAATAAAGGTGAATAGCTGAACGAGCTGGGTCGTGGTGGAACCAATCTGTATCGCATGGACAATTGTTATGTAGATGTTTGGGTTCTTTGTTTTTCATTCGAATAGACTGCATTTGTTTCAAATGGAATTCGGGAACGAGAACGTTGATTACAATTCACTCAGATCAGAAGAAAGCTATCCTCCTATTCTGCTCGCCATGGAATCATATGTATCAGTACACACTACAAAATGTCCACCCACATACTGCAAGCTGACTGATCGCTAAGACTGTGAAAAACAGTAGTAAATGATGCTACAAGCGGATTCTATTGCATCAGAGCAATGTGAACAGAGTGCTGATTGAATTGACCTGAAGCTAACAATGCGAAGTATTTCAAATTTGATGAAAACTGTTCGCAGGCCACAATTGCTCACGTTCTGTCATGAGCGAGCTTGAATGGCATCCATATTTCAACACGGTGAAACACTACCCGTTCGAGAAACCTCCTGATGCCTACCGCTCCTGTGACTCTACAAACAACCTCTGAAATCCCTTCCTTGGATGGAATAAGGGCAGCAGCTTTCACATTGTATTCTGTATCCTTCGTGGCCAACTCCTAAGAAACGTTTAGTCTACCAACGTGAACAGTGTTTGTTTCTGCGCTATTCTTTGGTCGCCCGCATCTGCTGAAAATTGAGTATGTAATGTTAGCAAAACCTAGTTTGGGGTGAACAAGTGCGTGATTAAGAGTGTAACGTGTGGCTAGGATTTTGTGATAGACCGTAGTACAGAGAATCCGTTTTACTCTACGGATTAGACGGTCCGGAAATGGCAAATGGCCTAATCGTCTGTAGACTAATCGTTCTGTAGACTACCAGACTGAGTTGGTGAAAACGCATATTAACTGCGTCCGGTTTTATACACGCAAAACAGTCGTCCATGTAACGTCAAGAGAACTTTGGTTGGATTTCAACTTGCCCGATTGCTTTCTTCTCAAATATCTCCATACTTATGTATCTGGTGGAACGGCATACTGTAGATCCCATAGCTAGCCCATATCATTTGAACCTGTAAACGGATTAATCCATACCTGAACATGCAGATAGTTCGCTATTATGTAGGCAGCAGAGCTTTATTACCTGTCTCAGAGTAGCATTTCATACCAATAATTGTTCGGTCGTTTTCCATGTCGTTGCTTGGAGTGCATTAACAAATAGTCATGTGATATCAAAGCTAACGAGTAGTCACCATGCTCGGTAAAACTCAGGCAGACTCTTTATACGAAGTCGCTCAGACGAACCACTGTGATGTTATCCTCCTGATGTAAACTCCACTCTCAGCGCGTTCACCTACAAAAACATACGAGAACTAACATCCTTAAAATCAGCAACGAGAACAATTTCTGCTAAATTCACGAACACAACCAATGCAAACCGTCAGTAATAGGCGGCGTTGCATAAGCGAGGTGCTGTTAAAAATAGCGTCGACAAATTTGCTAACCTTAAAAAGCACAATCGAGTGCAAGGTTCTAGGAAGGGAAGGCCAAATAAATAAATTAATCTTGTCTAGTAAGCGCTGATTCCCATTGGTCCACATGATTTCGCTAATTCGACAATAATGGTTGTACAAAGAATAAATGTGTCTCAGAAGGAAACTACAAGTCGAAAGGTAACGGTCATCATGGCAGTGTGCACCGGCGATATACCACACTTTGCCAATCTGTTTATTAGTCTAGTCGGAGTATTATTCAATTTTGTTGTTTTCGCTGTTCTATTCGAATTCAAAATTGGCTCATTGGTTACCAATGCACTGTTACGAAATCAGAGCCTGTTCGCCGGTTGCGCATGCCTTTTCGTGTTCATCAGTCACTTGACAAATAAACAATTTTACACCAATATCACGATTTTGGACATGATAATCTGTCAAGTGACTTCGAGTAATAACCTGTTCTGGTTGGCCCAAATCCTCTACGTACACAACCTGATCTGCATGACCTTCGACAGGCTACTTGCTGTGCTCTGTCCGATCTGGTATCGGAACGCACAACAAAAGCTGATTGGAACACTTTTCGTCTATTTAACATTCATGGTATTAATACTGTATCCGCCACTGATATGCA
The DNA here is from genome assembly GCA_008508345.1 of Paragonimus westermani. Taxonomy (NCBI): domain Eukaryota; kingdom Metazoa; phylum Platyhelminthes; class Trematoda; order Plagiorchiida; family Troglotrematidae; genus Paragonimus; species Paragonimus westermani. Next base: position 22,663 of record QNGE01006681.1, read on the forward strand.
AACGTGGGCTAGTTAGTGGTGTGTGTGACCGGAAATACAAATGGCCTGGGACTTGGATACAACTTGTACTCGACAATTACAGTTACATCTGGGCCATACTGATTTATTTTGTTCCGATTGTTCTACTCTTTTCAACGCACATTTTCATATTCTGCAAGCTACGCAAGTCCAGTGGAAAACTTCTGAACGTCGCAGTAAAAGGATATAAGAGGAGCAGTAACGTACAGTTGAACAGGTTGCTCCTAACCACAGTTAGTTTGACTCTGTTGTACACAATATGTTACTCATTGAACACATTGTACTTTTTGTTCGCTCCCTCTAAGGAGGCTATAATATTTGAAGTTGGAACTATGTTTATTGTGATCTGTTCATGTTTGAACCCATGTGCTATGATTTGCATGAATTTGGCATTGAAAAGGCATCTGAAATCACGTCTCCTCAAATCTCCTTAGGTACGTTCTGAGGAGTGTGTATTGGACTGTATTTGGATTGTAGTGAAAATCACGATAACACATTAACATTGGTTTTGTTGATTATTCACATAACTGTCGCCAGATGCACCACAGCACAGTGTTTGATTCTTCTTCGTTGATTTGATGGGAACACTCTGCAAACTCTGAGTAAACGAGAGCACAGTGCACTTTTTGCCAGGATGTAATGAAAATCGTACACAAATGTGCAATCTCCACATTCAATTGCGCCCTAATGGCAAACCCTAAATCAAGAGGAACGGATGTGTGTACATGGTGGATGGAGGTCTTCGTTCGTGATCTTCTGTAATTTTGATAATCCGATAACAGATTTGGTCAATCTCTCACCGATATCATTGGATTTGCTGAAACTCATTATGTAACTTTTCCACCTTATGTTCGGTGTGATGCAGAACGATGAACTCGTTTGGTCGTGTCTGGATTGTTTGTAGAGAACCGATACTAAATTTGGATTTTTCTTCGTTGTGTGCAGTAAACGTTCATGAAGAATTGCGCACCATAACTGTACATCAAATATCTGTGTTCCTTTTATCTATAAACAATTGCTTATCTGTTGAAACTCTACTTCTGACAGGGTTTGACACGCTCTCACCATTATCTGCACCCGATTGTTTGAATGAGCTCATTCCCCGTTGACTGGTGTCCACCAGTAGACACGTTTTGATCGCTCTATTTTGAACACACTTCCCAATGTATCACTTGTGTATCCGTTCAATGCACACTGAAGGGGATAGGAAAATTTTCTTGCAAATTAGTCAAACTGCATCGTACAAATCACGATCACTTCAATCGCATTTTTTAACGTTTTATCGATCTGGAGACTAATCCAGTGCTAGTCCAAGTGCTATTCGAACCGTCGATTAGACGTTACTATGAGAATAATCCTAAGTTGCCAGGAAACACTTAACAGTATTGAATGATGAGTTTTCAGGGTAGTTGCGAAGTTCGTATTCGTTGAGGTTTTCAATTATCTGCATTCACCGAATCGATAATGCACGGTCGACAAGGGTTCAGAAGGATCCTGCTTAGAGAACCTGTTGTATCTGACGATCTATGGGATGTCATCAAGGCCTGCCGCAAGCGCTGTAGTCCTGTACATCAGGCTATTAAACGGGCAGTCGCTCTGTGATGCTTATGACTCATTTAATCTTGGAAATTCGCGTTTTTCCAATACTCACATATCTGAGAATCCGGCTAGGATTGGTGCTATTCGCCTTGTTTCTTATGCTCACGGTACATTTGGCGTTCCGAAAGCTACGTAGAAAACTGACCCGGTAGTGGATAGGGGAAGAGGAGGTAGAAAATGCCTACTAAGCTTGTGTCTCATCAGAATCTTCTACTCTGTCAGTCCTGAAAGCACAGCAGAAGAATTGTCATTTGCAGAAGAGAAGTATAAGCTCTGTAGAGGAAGGCTTGAACCACAGCAGAGGTCACTACACGCTCATAAACAGCTCAAACGAGGAGTTGTCTGGATGAAACCAAAGGAATGCGACAATGTGGGGACATCCCAACCAAGAGTCCTGTTCGGTCGGATGAGCAACGTTGTCAGGACGCTGCAACAGGTCATTAATTTAGAGTGTATACCTGTCCTACCTTGGGTTCGAACCAACTGACGAATTGTCATGACGCTGTTTGGATTTCTTGGAAATTTCGAAACAATGTGGCAAATACACTAAATGGTGATAGTCGAGAGCTTTCACATTTGACTGTTTCCTGTTGTGATAAGGTCAACGAATCCATAGATCATTGTGATCCCTTACCTTGATCGACAGGATGTAACTGAGCTATAGACTCACTTGTACTTCAGCTTGGTCGCCCACATCAGATCGTTCAGTCGGTAACGCATGAGTTGTTTCAGGGGCCTAAGTTAGGCATTCACGAATTGGATGGTGTCAGGCGCTTAGCCACCGAATGCGAGAGTGTGATGTCACACTGTCCCTACCAGGTAGATCGAGGGATTTGAATGAATCTAATAATTCGATCCGGTTCGGTTAAACGATCACCCAGAAGCCTACGGGAACAGATGGGCCTATATGGCTGACAACATAATGACTTCTAGGATAGAGTCCACCTTCATCGATTTATTAGCTTTCATTAGAAGAAGAATATCTGTAGCCAGTAATGAATGCGGCCAGTGAGTCAAGTTTTCCGATTTGGAGCCAATTGCTCCTAGCCCTCTGGACTCGACTGATATCAAGCAGTCCACATATCATGCTAGTGTGACGGACATCAACTCAAATAACCATCCCGTCATTTGTCTTTTGTGCGGAGATTAACATGACCTTGTAAACCGTATGCACCTTGTTGCTCAATCGCTAGAAAAACGTTGAAATGCTGCCAGATTCAAACGACAGTGTGTTTATCTGTTTGAATGAAAAAGTCTTTTTCGGACAAACCTACAGTCATGTATCGAAAATACGGTGTAGCGAACTAGTTCGATTTCGGCTAGTTTCTTTCTAGTCAAAAATGCTGAGATTATATAAAACATTATAGTTAGGTCAAAAACTGCGTACTCTCCGTGTTCCATTATTTGCTCTGTTGGAGATAGCTATTCGGGTCGCCACACACAGTGGCATTGGCTAGAATGGATCAATAGTGGAGTAAGTGAGTGCCAGGATATCTGGATCCCGTCCTTCATTCTCAATAATTGTGATATACAGCCACTGCTCGTAATGACCGCACTTAGTCATTTTCCGAATGTGGCCCAGTAGAATCTCTTAAATGACGAGGACCTTCCACCGTAGTCGAAAATTCTGAGGACTTGAGGACGTAGATTTTCTTTCCCACTTGTGCAAACCCCATGCAAAATCCTGAGGACTAGTATTTTCTAAACTACACGATGGATTTGAGGATACACGGAACTCGGCAATGCCCTCTCGATTCGACCCCCGGTATTGCTGTAACAAAATGGCTAATCGGCCTAGCGCACGCTTCTCATGTACAAATAAGTTCCAACATATTGCAGATTTATTTTCGTGCATCACGAGGGACAAACCGGAATCAGCATATTGAAAACTCTGCTAGAATGCAATAGGAAGTAAAGATATTCCGCAACCTCAGCCAGATCATCAATTTAATGACACGATGAATCAGGTTGGGCGGAATCCTTATGGAAACAGTATATTTACCCAAGTAAATTATCAAATGTTCTACCTCAACACTGAAATCGATGAGCATCTCAGTTAACGTAATAACGTATAGGGGTATTCATCGTGTGCTTGAAAATATCCAGCGTTGAAGAACATATGTTTGTGAGTGATATGTGGCGTTCCCTAAATTATCATTTGTTACTCCGCCGCGCGATGAGCACCCGGTTTGCTATTTAAACGATGACTAGATGATTATTACTTGCGTCATTCCATTTGGATATCGGGCAATTTACACTACACCTCATGCAATACATATCTTAGAGGAACTTCATATATACTGCAAATCTAGATTCATAACTGGGTGTCCAACTGCATCAAAGTTTACACTGCATGCATTCGATTTTCATCAAAGTTGAACAAACAATCTTGCTCACAAATATTAGACCAAACTGACGCTCACTGGATGGTCAGCGGTTGCTGGAATATGACTCACTCCGACCAAGTAAGTAGTGCGCCAAATTGAAGAATAACGCTTCTTGCTAACAAATTGAATTCAAATCACGGTGGGCAGCAAGTGCATAATTGTTATCCCTCAGAATATCATGTGCAGCTAGATTGACAAAAGTGCATCACTCTACACTCGGCAGTTCAAAACCGGGGACGGTTTTCTGTTCAGTTCAAATCATGCCCTAGTTTTTCAAGTTGACCATCACTCACATTTGATCGCAGCGTTCGCATTCAGATAGACTTTGCAGCCAGCCTCTTTCGAAAAGAAGCACTAGACTCGAGTTTCGCTCTCATTAGAGCTCGCCAGTAGTTCATTCCCTAATTGTTCACTTTCAGCCACATTGTACATTATGCACCAAATACTCGTGTTGCCAACGTAAAACAATAACAGGCAGTTGACCAACTCTGGATTTTCGAACAAAATCGAAACAAAGAACAACAGTCATGTTTTCTGTATTTCGATTGTCTGAGTTCTACGCGCTCCTTCTGTTGGATAATTTGCGTATCCGACTAATTCGTATTAAAGGTGAGGAAACATCTCTGGTGTAAATTGGTGAAAGTGTACCGTGTGAATCACAATCCTCTCGATTGCATTTTCTATCGCTCGTTTAACACGACCGTCTCAATAGTCAGGAGTAGAATAGTCGATTGCGCGTCACCGAGTGAATAATCCTAAAGCGTCAGCAGGGATTTTACACTAGTCGAAACATGAACAGATATTGTGCCTGCACCTTGGGTCATTTGACTTGTCTGATAGATGTATATGTTTCCACGCCCTGCGTGAAGGCGTTCACAATAACAATCATCGGGTGACGGATTGCCTGACAAATCAGATCAACACAAATCACTCCGTTCTTCGATCGAGGACATCCAGACCGACTTGTAGAAGTCTCCCGAAGATTTTGAATCAGGAACAACATTTCTACTTCAACCACTGAGTGAACTATTACTGTTAGGTGTTACCTTCGACCAAGCGGGGTGTTAGTTTGCAGGTCATTAATCGTGTGCAACCTACTGGTTAAAATAAAGTCTGACTTATGTGATTCTGAGTGAACCTCGGTCGCGTGAGCCCTCTGATATTTTCGATCAGGCGAAAATTCGCGAATTCACTTTGGAACTCAGTAGCAGGTGATGCACGTTTAACGTGGACATCGCTGGTGTCAAATTCACTTTCAAGTTAATCAAAATTACCCATGAGAATGATCTGTGTAAATCGTGTAGAGGTCAGCCTGAGTATGGCCTCATTAACCAATCAACCGTTAGTTGTAGAACTGGATTGTTCAACAGTCCGAAGTCCCCAGCTCTATTTGAGTTTAAGTAGGGCTTTGACCTACGGTATGACGACATTGTTCTCAACGTGAAATGAGACTAGTGCTTGGTCCACTCTAAGGATTTTTTACATCACTTTTAATAAGAAATTACTTCCCAAATGTTTGTCCGTGCAAGCCGTTCATGTGATACGGTTGTTGAAGTGGCTTGTAACACGTCTCTCACCTACTCGCAACCACTGATGTTAACAACAATACGCAGTGTTCAATTTCGTCGTGAGTCCTTCCTTGATACTCATGTAAAACGTTAAACAATCAGTGGACGTAATCTAAAATCCTAGTCTCAACATAATATTCAAATTGTTTCGTGAATTTACAGTAACCAATCTGATCGCCATTAAAATAGGTCCAAACTTTGGCAAATCGGTGGAATTCAGCGAGGAGTCGGGAGCTAATTTTGCCACCAAACCTTCTTGAAGAGTTTCAGTTGAGTAGAACAAACTCGATTCTGCTAGTCCGACACATACTAGTTAACACGTGGACTTGTAGAATTCTGTGGTTCAACCAACAACAGTCTCCAATATCTCTCCAATAATGAATCGAGCGATACAGTTGAAGACATTGTAGATGTTGTTTAGTTGTTACCACTTGGTCAGTAGTCTTCATTATAGCCTTCTCCAGTTCCAAATCCTCGGGCAAATGCTTCTCGTGTGGCTTAGCGGTCATAAAGTCTGAATGCTCACTGATGTCAAACCTCACACTGGTGCTCGTCTGAAAAGATAGACCTATCGGAGATGGGGCGGATACCAATGCCATCGACCAGTGGGACATGCTTCTTCTACGAACTATTTGTTGCAGTCTTTGAGCATTGACACATTCTTGACGAATATGGCCAAGTTGCTCAACAACAGATTCCATGTTCGAGCACCGAAAAGTGGAGTACTGCCACCACCGAACCTTTCTCATGCAGTGTGTAGATAAATGACGACTAGCGAATTCAAAAGAAGGGATGGTCAAAATTTCTGTGGCACTGTTTGATAAGCAATAAAATGTGTAAAACAGACGGCTGAACACATTAACTGTGGCACTCAGTATCAACATTAAAATGACGTAGTGAATGCGCAAATTGACTGTCTGAAGATGAACAAGTATCACAAGACGAATGTACAACGTTACCTCACAGGTCCACTTGTGGAATCAGACTGAATAACAAAGGTTCATCCCGTGTAGCGCACACCAAATAAGAGTGAGCGGATTGTACAACTGATTGGAGATTACTTGAACAAATGTGTGAGTGGGTATATTCGGTTAGGTTGCAAAATCAAGAGAAACTTATGTACTGAACAGAAAATATATACGAAGTTAGGC